>PVJN01019257.1:0-37642 GCA_004026805.1 Lasiurus borealis | reverse complement strand
GTCCCTCGGTGGCCTTTTGTAGGGTTCCCCACGCAGCGGCTTCCTGGATGGTGGCTGTTATTTCCATTTATTGGATGACAGAAGATCATCGCAGATCAGCTTTAAAATCTCTCTTGGAAGAGTGACCAAGCTGTCCCTCTGCATGGTGTGTGGGCTGACTTACTAGAAAGTAGACTTTGGACAGATAGAGGTTAGCTGCGGCTCCTAGAGAAGGTGATTATCTCATTGCAGAAATTTACAGTGTAGCCCTTACGAATGACATCATTCGGGGAGGTTTTGTTCCAAAAGAATAAAGTAATGACCTCATCTGTAAAAAAAATATGTCAGATTTAAATTATCTTTCTTTCTGGCACTTGTCTTCCAGTTGTACTAAATCTGAAGCCTAGAAAACTTAACCAGACGAAAAATAGAGTTTCATTTTTTTTTAAATGAATTTGTTTCTTGTTTTTGAAGGGATTCAAATAAATAGCAAGTTGAAGGATTTGCTGATAAGTAGAACAAACATACCCTTTGGAGAGGATCAACAACTATACAAAACCGATGTCTAAGAAAACCAAGACTAATTTTGTTACCAACTTTTGAGGACCAACAAATGCTGGTTTCAGAGAAAAAAAATGTGGCATCATTTGCTCAGAGGTGTAACGTAGGATTTCCAGCACCAAACATCTTGACAGACAATGGCTCAGACCGTGGCTGCACTGAACAATCAAAAGCAGAGGAACAGCTGCAGAAAGGGCAGGGTCAGTAGTAAGGTGACAGCTTGCCAAGCATCAAGGATCCTTATGAAGAGTTTGGCAGTTGAAGTCCTTCTTCCTCAATATTGAGGTCACAGATGATCTCCCCTCCCTGTTTATACTACTGAGCTTCAACCACCTCCAGAACTGTCATTGCCTGGCGTCTCTCCAGCCTTGGTCTGTGGCAGAGCACAGCCTGGTTGAATTCCAGAAAGAATAGTGTGTGTGTGTGTGTGTGTGTGTGTGTGTGTGTGTGTGTTGGGGGTTTAATTTTTTTTAATTTTTTGTTTGTGGGCTTTCTTTACATGATGGAAGCCAAAGTTTATTGAAGGTATAAATGTCCATTTCGCAGAACAACTAAATATGAACAACTTTACTAAGGAAGTGTCTCATCCCAGTGTAGAGGTAACAGACAATCAGAGAGTATTTATGACAAACCTGCTGTAAAATGCATTTGTCCTTGGGAGATGAGAGACCAAAAATGAAGAGAGGGAATAGTGAATCTAAATGTAAAAGCTAAAACTAAGATTCTATCAGAAAATAAAGGAATATATTCTCATGAGCTTAGATTAGGCAATAGTTTCTTAGATATCATATTGAAAAACACAGAGACATTGGACCTTACCAAAATGAAAACTCTTGCATTTCCAAGAATACCATCAAGAAAGTGAAGAAAACCTACACCTGAAACTAATGTAATATCGATTGTAATTGAAAACGTAAAAAAAAATAAAAATTAAGGCAGTGAAAACACCTACAGAATAGAAGAAAATGTTTGCAAATTATAGATCTGATAAGGAACCCGCAGTCAGAATAAATAAAACCTCCTATAACTCAATGATAAAAATACAAATAACGCCATTCTTAAAGTGGGCAAAGGAACTGAATAGGTTAATGAGAGCACGAAAAGGCCACATAGGTCCATTTATATGACATATCTAGAGTAAGCAAATTCATAGATATAGACAGTAGGTTAGTGTTTGCCAAGACCTGGGTAAGGCAGGGGATGAGAAGAGACTGCTCCTTTTGGGGTAATGAAAATGTCCTGGAATTAGTGGTCATAGTCGCACAATTCTATGAGTATACCAAAACTACGGGAGTGCACACTTTAAAAAGGTGGGTTTTATAGTACGTGAGTTATATCTGAATAAAACTATCACAAAGATACACAAATAAATTAAGAGAGAAAGGAAGACAGAAAGAGAAAAGATGGGGGAGGGAGATGACAGACAGTCCCAAGCCCCTCTCTCTGACGAGCAGGACCCCAAGCCCTATGTATTGATCTGTGCCACATGTGACGGCCAAGGGAGGAGACACTCATCGGTAGAAGTGTAACCAATAACTCTTAATATATCCCTTCTCAGTGGGAAAATTTTAGGAGCTGGCAAGCCATAGGAGCTGAGGACACCAGAATTGAGCAAGAGATTACAGGAAGGTAGAAGGAGGAGCAGGGGTATTCCCTGAGTTAAAAAGCACAGCCCAGCCAAAACCGGTTTGGCTCAGTGGATAGAGTGTCAGCCTGCGGACTGAAAAGTCCCAGGTTTGATTCCGGTCAGGGGCATGCACCTTGGTTGCAGGCACATCCCCAGTAGGAGGTGTGCAGAAGGCAGCTGATGGATGTTTCTCTCTCATCAATGTTTCTAACTCTTTCTCTCCCATCCTCTCTGTAAATAATCAATAAAATATATTTAAAAAAAGAAAAGAAGCATAGCCCAAGCCACTCTGTTGACTAATGTGTTTGCTGACCACTGACTTAGACTCTCAATTCCAATAATTATAGGCTGTTGTTGCTCCTTGTGATGAAGCCCCTATCCCAGTGGTCAGCAAACTTACGAGTCAACAGAGCGACAAACCGCGGCTCTCGAGCCACATGTGGCTTGCAAACCGCAGTTTGCCGACCACTGGCAGAGCCAATGTTATAGTTGCCTGGATCCAGGTGTGAGCGGAGGTGGAGAGGTTTAGGGCACCGAGCAGACATTGGGGGGGTTTTTGAGGGCGCTGACTTGTGGAAGTAATCACCCACTGTCCCCAAAGTGATTTGTGACATTCATTTTATTCAGTAAGCTTGTGGGCCTACTAGGTACTAGACATGGGCAATAAAAGGAATATAAGAGCCAGGAGTTTGCAACCTGGTGAGAAAGAGAGATGCTAAGTTACTCTGTTAAGACAACAGATGCTATGATGAAAGTAGGTGCCAGAGCACAGAAAAGGGTCACCAGATTTAAGGTAGATGATCAAGGAGGGCTACCTGGAGGAGGAGGCGGCACTTGAGAGAAATCATGCCTTTGAGGAGATGCTGCCATTCCAGGAAAATGCAGCTGAGTGAAGCTGACTAACCCTCGTCAGGTGACCCAAAGGAGAGCCCTTCACAGCTCACACGCTAACCTTTCCTTGTGCTGAGACCTTCATCTTCCCTGAGGAAGGACTCTAAACCAGAGAAGAAAACTGCGGTCACAGATTCTAGTTCTGATGCTGGGCGAGGCACTGCACTACTTCAGAATGTTAGACACCTTAGATCTATCCCACGTGTGAACAATTTTCTCCCTAAATGCATTAGAACTGTGCTCATGCTTCATGTAGATGACCTAATTTAAGCCAATCCTTTTCTTTTATACAGGTGTGTGTGCCTTGGAAGAAAAAGTCAAGTCACCAAATGAAGATCCACTGAGGGGGCAGTGGGGTGAGGGTCAGAGTCCCACCTCTAGATTATCTGTGTAATCATCCAGCCCGAGGCTTCCCTCCCAGGGTCCGAGGTGGGTGTCCCTGTGCCTGAGATGGTGATCTCTTTAGCAGTCAGGAAGTTGGGCAGGGCGAGGTGGCCAGAGGGGCCCTGTCCCTTTCCCCCAGTGCTTTGCAAATGCTCCCTTTTCCCCCCCTCTGTGTGCCGTGAGAGAAGTAAGAAAGAAGCATTGATCTAGCATCAGTGGCATCGCCAGCTCCAGACCTCATACTCTTTCTTACCAACAAGGGTCGGAGATTGGTGAGTAAATAGCTTTTTTTGCCACAGCAATACAACTTTACGATTGCAGTTTCTCCTCAGGAGGAAAGGGTAGTGAAATACTGCTGTCTCCCACAAATAAGTAACTCACAGTTACCCTGTTTCCCCGAAAGTAAGACATTCCCCGAAAATAAGACCCACTTCCAGTTTTGCCTCTCGCTGTAATATAAGGCATCCCGCCATAAATAAGACCTCCCCAAACATAAGGTCTCCCCAGAATATAAGGGCCCTGAAGCTACCGTAAGGCGTCTGACTCCTGATTTAAAGAGACCTCTCACTGCCTGAACAGCTCCGGCTGCGCTGCAGCCAATCAGTGAGCTGGTTTGTGATGACAACGACTACCGTACCGTCTACAGGTAATAAATTTCCTTTTTTGTTGTTGTTGTTCAACAATAAATGTGTACCGTATTCTTCTTCATGGAAACGTAAGACATCCCCTGAAAATAAGACCTACCGCATCTTTGGGACCAAAAAATTAATATAAGACACTGTCTTATTTTCGGGGAAACCAGGTAGCATGACCCTTGGGTTAGAGTTCTATAAACCAGCAGGCCTAGTGAATACAATGGGAAGCTTGGTCAGCTGGAGACTGATGTCTCATACTGACTCTCAGAAGACTGAGACCGACCAGGTAACAATTTGATTCTCTGGGTCAGTTGGATCAGCGAATCCTGTTTTAATGTACCCTGCTCCAAAAATGGCTCTGTTATGAATTGTATTGTGTTTCCCTCAGAAAGATATGTTGAAATCTTAACCTCAGTATCTCAGAATCTGACCTTATTTAGAAATAGGTCTTTGCAGATGTGATTAGTTAAAATGAGGTCATACTGGATGGAGTAGGAATTACCCCTAATCCAATAGGACTGGTGTCCTAGTAAGGAGACAGTCACATGAAGACAGACGGATGGGCAGAAAACCATGAAGTCAGAGATTGGAGATATGCAGCCACTAACCGAGGAGTGCCAGGGTTTGCCAGCTAACGAGGAACCCAGCTCTGCTGAACTCTGAATTTGGACTTCTAGCCTCCAGAACTGTGAGACAATAAATCTCTATTGTGCTTTCTTTTTTTTTTTTTTCCTTTTTTTAAATCCTCATCCAAGAATAGAGAAAGAGGAAGGGAGTGAAGGAGGGGGAGAGAGAGAGAAACATCTATGTAAGAGAGATATCATTGGTTGGGCCACATGCACCACACTCACCTTGGCGCCTGGGAGAACCTGTAACTCAAATATGTGCCCTTGACCAGGAATCGAACCTGCAACCCTTTGGTTCACAGGCTGATACTAGCTACACAAGTCATGGCAAATTTCTGTTTTTGTTTTTTTTTATTGTGTTACATGTATACATATCTCCCCATTGCCCCCCTCCCTCCCAGGCATAGCCCAACCCCCCAGTGTCTATGTTCATTGGTTATGGTTATATGCATAGATACAAGTCCTTTGATCTCTTATCTATCCCACCTCTCCTTAATCTTCCTGCTATAATATCACAGTCTGTTTGATGCTTTACTGCCTCTGTATCTATACTTTTGTTTATCAGTTTATAATGTTCTTTATTATCCACAAATGAGTGAGATCATGTGATGCTTCTCCCTCATCGACTGGCTTATTTCACTAAGCATAAGGCTCTCCAGTTCCATCCAGGTTGCTGCAAATGGTAAGAGTTCCTTCTTTTTAATAGCAGCATAGAACTCGATTGTGTAGATGTACCACAGTTTTCTGATCCACTCATCTGCTGATGGGGACCTAGGCTGTTTCCAAATTGTAGCTATTGTAAATTGTGCTGCTATGAACATAGAGGTGCATAAATCCTTTCTGATTGGTGTTTGTAATTTCTTAGGATAAATTCCTAAGAGTGGGATTGCTGGGTCAAGTGGGAGATCCATTTTTAGTTTTTTGAGGAAACTCCATACTGTTTTCCACAGTGGCTGCATCAGTCTGCATTCCCACCAACAGTACAAGGGTTCCTTTTTCTCCATATCCTCGCCAACACCTGTCGTTTGTTGATTTGTTGATGATTGCCATTCTGACAGGTGTAAGGTGCTAAAATTTCTGTTGTTTTAAGCCACTGAATCTGAGGTGTTTGATTACAACAGCCCTAGGAAACTTACAGGGCCTCCCAAGGCTTGTCAGTGTGTAGTCTTTATTTGAAAGGCATCATTTCAGCATTTGTGTCCATAAATTTTGTTTTTGCAAAGCCCTGGGACTCTGACATTGTTCTCGAGGGTGCTGCAGTGTCCTGATAGTGCGCCCGACTCCCGTGAAGTGGGGTCAGATGCCTTGAGAAGCACCTGGCAATGCCATTTCAGGTCCTACCCGAGACTGAATGAGGAGTAATTAGACTTCTCTTTTCTAGTTTTTAAGAGACAATTGCACATCTCACACTTCCATATGCATTGATAGTCTCATTCATTCATTCATTCAACTCTTACTGCACACGTACTGTGTGTCAGCGGTGGATAGACAGTTCTGGCCCCTGCCCTCACTGAGCCTCCAGTCTAGGAGCAGCCTCACACCTCTCCACTGGCGCTGACACCATCTCCACACCTTGCCAAGCCGCCTCGCAGAGTAAAAGTCTGCCTGACTTACAGCGTATCCCCAGTGGTGATGAATCTTCGGACAGAGTCTTTCCAATCCCTGTCTGCGGAAGGAGATGTATGATTAGGATGAAAGAAAAAAACCTAGTTATTTGTTTCCCCTCTAAAAACCTCAGGGGGGAAAAAAGACAAAACTATCTTAATAGCAATACCAGTGAGATAGTTCATAGCTCATAAGAGGATGCTGTGGAAGAACAGTGTTATTCAGAAAAGCTTTTTTAAAATGTATTTTTGTTTATTTCAGAGAGGATGGGAGAGGGAAAGAGAAATAGAAACATCATTGATGATAGAGAATCATTGATCAGCTGCCTCCTGCAAACCCCAAATTGGGATCAAACCTGCAACCCGGGCATGTACCCTTGACCAGAATCAAACCTGGGACCTTCAGTCTGTAGGCTGACACTCTATCCACTGAGCCAAACCAGCGGGGGCCAGAAATTTTTTAAATGTCTTATTACATCATGGTTATATAAGGAAATCATTTTAACTTAAGCTTATGGTCCTTGGTAACCTTTCCCTCCTTTTCTTTGCTCTAAAGGAGCAGGATCTTTAACGTTTAAAAAAAATTCTTACCCAGGAACATGTTCATTGATTTTTTTAGAGAGAGGAAGAGAGAGAGAGAGGGAGAGAGAGAGAGAGAGAGAGAGAGACATGAGAGAGAATTTTTAGTAGGTTGCCTCCTGTACATGTCTGGACCTCTGGACCAGGGATCAAACCCAAAACCTAAGTATGTGCCCTGACTGGGAATGAACCTGAAACCTTTTGGATGCTCCAACTAATGGAGCCGCCTGGCCAGGGCAAGGAGTGGGATCTCTGACTTCTCTTCTTTCTTTCTCTTAATCTCACTCGTAAATAAATGGATGATGCAGGTCTCAGACGTCTCCAGCCAGGGCTTCCCTGAGTGATGCTCTAGATTGCCCTCATTCTTCTTCCTGACTTGCCCACGGCTCTTCTTCCAAGGTCGTCATCTAATTGTGATGTGAGCCTCATCGCAGCTGCCGTGACACGTCACCAGACACGTACGTGGCACACATTCAGAGCGGAGCTGCAAGTGAAAACAGGAAGCAGGCTGGGCTTCCCATTCCAGAGGGAGATGTCTCAGATGCCTCGCAGAACGACTCCCAGCTTCGGCCTCCGTGAGCTGACCTTTGTTTCAACTCTAAAATATGTTGTGATGGTGTATGGAAAGGGCAACGGTGAAATTCAGTGTTTCGTGAGGCAATCCTCTATCTAGTCACCGCCTTGTGTTATGTCAAAATAAGACGATCTCTGCAAAGGGATGCATTTACTCCTTCATTCATTCGCCAGACAGGTATGAAGTGACAGGCTACTTTGGCGGGAAATCTTCTAAAGCTAGAAACACAGTCTGTGTGTACCCTTGTAGGGCTCATCGTGGGGGGAGAGATATAAACGGACTTGAATGAGCCACGCTGCTATGTGTTGGAAACCTCTCCCAGCATCCAAACCGCCCTGCTCTCAAGGCATCTCCGTGAGCAGGCCAAGGAGGGGCGTACGCCGCTCATCATCAGCAAAAACTTGCACTTGTCCCCTTTCTTAAAGCCTCTCTGGTCCTTTCCCAAACTGCCCGTCACCTCATCCCACCTCGAAAGCAGGACCTGAGTGTTTTCTGTCCTCGCTACCTTACCCCTCCACTTGCAACCTGGCTTATTTAAAAAAAGACTTATCTCAAGTGTCTCTCAAGATTGCTTCTGAGGAGCCTCCGTTCCATGTGTCTGGTGCTGCTGGGCTGTAGCGCGTAAGGCAGGAAGCATGAGCCCAGAGAGGAAGCCTAGCGTCAGAGTAATGTGACCCGCAACTGCAGATTATTTTTCATAGTGGCAGCACTTTTAAACTTTTTTTTTACTACTTCTAAGTTTGCAAGACTTGGTAAATAAGAAGATAAGATGCCCAGCTAAATTAGAATTTTATGTAAACAATGAATATGTCTCGTGGCAAATTTGGACATGTTTATACTAAACGTTATTTGTTATTGATTTAAAAATCAGCCCTAACTCCTTCATAAGAGGTATTGTGTCCACCCATCAAGAGGTTCCTAGTACCTCGCCATCTCTTTTTTTTTTTTTTGTGATGTTAGTGGCTGGTGATGATGATCATGGCCTACATTGGTTACTTCCCTAGAGGTTATAAAATTATGATGTTCCAACTCTACCTTTTGTCCTCTCTCTCTTTCTTTCCTTCTTTTTAATACTCACCTGCGAAATAAGGATATTATTTTCCATTGACTTTTAAAGAGACAGAGAGAGAGAGAAACATTTATGTGAGAGAGATGCATAGATTGGTTGCCTCCCTCTTGGTCGCAGGACTGGACTGGGGATTGAACTACATGCCCCCGACCGGGAATTGAACCTGCGACCCTTTGGTCCTCTGGCTGTCACTCTAACCACTGGGCAAAGTGGCCAGTGCTCCTCTTCATTTGTTAGCTGGAATATGTCTATAAGGAGAAACTCCCCCATCAACTATTTGATTTGCCTGGTCATTTTTATAGAAGAAAAGTAGGATGCATCCTTAATTCTTTTTATTTATCAATTTTCAGAGTGATTAGTTCCCTGGCATCCTCCAAAGGTGACCAATGAGTTGTGTTCTTTCCCTTAAGTGTCTCATTTGACGAACTCGGAGGTTTTGACATGTATATCTTTTGATCCATTGCTATTATTGTTTGTTTCGACACTCAAACTGTCCCATCTTTGGCCAGTGGGAGCCTCTGGCACTTGGCTTCTGAGTCCTTCGGATGCCACTCCAGTAGTGCTTTCTAGTGTAGCAAGATGTTCCAGATTCATCTTACACATTTCCAGCCCAGACCCGAACAAGACATTTCTCTTAGGAGCCCCTTCGGTGGGAAATGATATTTAGAGACCAAACATCTCTGACTCCCACTATTTAAAACTCTAACAACCCGCTGGAACAAACACAAATTCACATGCTCCCTGAGGTCCCCTTCCCCTGATCTGAGAACGTGGGACTGAGAATAAAGGAGGAGACCAATGGCAGAAGCCAGGCAAGGTAGAAGCGGGGCCTGGATCAGGACAGGGAAGTGGCACTGACTGAACCTCTGAAGCAGCTTGGCCTAGAGACCTCCCAATCCCAGCCCAGGAGGCACAGGCCAGGGTGTATCCATTTCTCAGGACCCACACCTACCTGCTCCACAGCCTTTCTCCATCTCATCCTCACCCCAGGTGAACACATGCACCAAAACATCACACCTTTCCAAAAGCATAGAAAGCAGGATGCACACTGGGATCCTGGACGCATGCCCAGCTGCCTGCAGGGTGGCCTGATCTGGGGACAGGGTTTCCTTGTCCCCCCTACAGGGTTTAAGTGAATCTTGAGCACACGCTTCTCTGCTACCCAAGGATTAGCCATGTGTTTCAGCAAGTGATTGCAAATCATTACTCGTCCCTTTTGGTGGAACCCCAAACGTTTGAAATGCACACAGCTTGGCAGGCTGGCCGGGGCAGCTGAGCTTTAAGAGAACATGTCCCAGCCATCTGTTGCCCCGCTTCATACCAGCCTCTGACCTTCCCGCTGCTGAGGAGCGCTGGGCTTGACAAGCACATGCAGGACAAAGACAACTGCAGCCTCGGCCTCAAACAGTTGCTCACTCTCTGTCTTTAAGGTGGGGGGAAGGGAAGTCATTGCGTTGTTTTTAAGTGCTTTGCCTTGAGATATGGAATTTTTCTTTTCTTTTCCTTTTGTTTTATTATATTTTATTGATTTTTTTTTTTTTTACAGAGAAGGGAGATAGAGAGTTAGAAACATCAATGAGAGAGAAACATCCATCAGCTGCCTCCTGCACACCTCCCACTGGGGATGTGCCTGCAACCAAAGCACAGGCCCTCGACCAGAATAGAACCCGGGACCTTTCAGTCCACAGGCTGACGCTCTATCCACGGAGCCAAACTGGTTAGGGCGAGATATGGAGTTTTTCCTTCATCTCAGAGATCCAGCCAGTTTTCGGGACAAAGACAAAGGACATTCCTTGTGATTTCCCCTCCGTCAGAGCAGCTCAGACTGTGCTCAGCCACTCTGAGGTGATTCAGGCATGCAATGTGAAGATTAGAATTTCATTTTTAAATATTTAAGTATTTTTTAAAGCTGCTCTTAAACCCCTCGGCAGGACTCAGTGGTTGAGCGTTGACCTATGAACCAGAAAGTCACAGTTTGATGCCAGGTTGTGGGCTTGATCCCACTGTGGGGCTTGCAGTCTGTCAATGATCCCTCATCACTGATGTTTCTATCTCTCTCCCCCTCTCCTTTCCTCTCTGAAATCAATAAAAAATATATATATATTTTAAAAGCTGCTATTAAAAAGTGCGTAGCCTAAAACTGTATGGATGCACTAAATAAACACTTATATTACAGAAATTTAAATTGTATCCCCCTAGGGAAGACCATCAATTTTGTTATTATATTTTATCATTAATAGGCTTTATTTTTTCAGGAAAAAAATTGGATTTGCAAAGAAATTGAGCAAATAGTACAGAATTCCCATATTATCCTCCTCCTTCCCAGCACCCACTTCTCCCTATTAACATTGTTCATGGATATGGTACATTTGCCACAACTGATGGGCTGATATTGAGACATTATTATTAACTAAAGTCCATAGTTTATTCAGATTTCTTTAGTTTTTACCTACTGGCCTTCTTTCTGTCCTAGGACCCCAGTAGGGTGCCACGTTACATTAAGGTGTCTGGTCTTCTTGGGTTTCTATTGGCTTTCCCAGATTTTCCTTATTTTTGATGACTTTGTGAATGCTGGTTGAATATTTTCCTCTGCTTACAACCCCTCTATCAGGATTTATGTAGTGGGTTAGGGAAGGATGATCACAGATATAAAGTGCCATTCTCATCACATCATATCAACAGTCTGTGCTACAACTACCTATATAATAAAAGGCTATTATTCAAATCAACCGAATAGCAGAATGACTGGTTGCTATGTTGCATACTGACCACCAGGAGGCAGACACTCAATGCAGGAGCTGACCTCTGCTGGTCAGTGTGCTCCCACAGGGGGAGCGCTGCTCAGCCAGAAGCTGGACTCACAGCTGGCGTATGCAGCAGTGATGGCGGGAGCCTCTCCTGCCTCTGTGGCAGTGCTAAGGATGTCCAGCCTAAGCCAAGTGATCGGCAAACTCATTAGTCAACAGAGCGGCAAACCACGGCTCTCCAGCTGCATGTGGCTCGCGAGCCGCAGTTTGCTGACCACTGGCCTAAACCATCAGTCGGACATCCTCCAAGGGCTCCTGGACTGTGGGAGGGCACAGGACAGGCTGAGGAATCCCCCTGAGTGCACGAATTTCGTGCATCGGGACTCTAGTAACTTACAATTGTTGATGTTAATCTTTTCTTAAAATATATTTTGTTGATTTTTTACAGAAAGGAAGGGAGAGGGACAGAGAATTAGAAACATTGATATGAGAGAAACATCCATCAGCTGCTTCCTGCACACCCCCCACTGGGGATGTACTTGCAACCAAGGTACATGCCCTTGACTGGAATCGAACCTGGGACCTTTCAGTTTTCAGCTCTACCCACTCTACCCACTGAGCCAAACTGGTTAGGGCTGTTGATATTCATCTTGATCACCTGCCTGAAGTAGTGTTTTTTTTCAGATTTCCCCATTGTAAAGTTTTCTTTTTTAAAAAAATTATGTAAGTGTGGACTCATATTTATTTTATACTTCGGGTTATAATCTAATACTGTTTTGCTTCATTCCTCAAATCGTTCCAGCTTTGGCCATAGAGGGCTTTCTGTCGACTCCTGTGCCCCTGTGTCATCCTCCCAACAACGTGGGGTTTTTGTGTAAACTCAGTTTTATGAGGACTTTGGCACAAGTTCCATCTGGCGTCTCTGAGACCGAGCTGGCACCGACAGTAGGTGTGCCTGCAAGAATCCGTGCTGTGCCAGCCCGGGCACGTCGGCTCATAAAGAGCAGAGCGATGAAGAACTGAGTCCTTCCTGCACCAGCTCCACCGGGCTCCACAAACACCTTGTAACAATGACTGTGGAGTGATGACATCGTTGTGTTTGTTTAGTGCTTGCTATAAGTTTTAGTTGTTTAATGCCTAACTTTTATGTTTATTAGGAAGAGAAAGAGCAGTTGTTGGGTATTTTGATAATTACTCATTCAACTCAGAAAAAATTTCCAGCATTTTTCTCTCTAGTTTTTAGATCGACTTAATTGAAGACTATTATAATCTCAAATTGTGAAGGAAAAAAAAAAAAAAAGAAAAGGCTATGAGTAGGACTTCCTTGATTTAAATTCTTGACCTTGGGCAAATTACTCCACTCCCCTGTTCCTCAGTCTTCTCACCTGTAAGAGGGGAATGCTAATGGTAGGCCCACTTCAAAGGTTTGTTCATCGAGTTAATACACATAAATTGATTAGAATAGAGTTCTGACACATGGTGGGTACTGTGTAATGGTGCCTATTATTATATTTATAACCATCTGTTAGGGTATGAGTGTTTGTATCCTCCCCAAATTATTATGGTGAAACTCTAACCCCCAAGGTGGCACTAGGAGGGGGCGGGGCTTGGTGGGTGATTAGATCGTAAGGGTAAAGCCCTGATGATTGGGATTAGCGCCTTTTTATTTATTTATTTATTTATTAAATATATTTTATAGATTTTTTACAGAGAGGAAGGGAGAGAGATAGAAAGTCAGAAACATCGATGAGAGAGAGATATAGATCAGCTGCCTCCTGCACGCCCCACTGTGGAGATGTGCCCACAAGCAAGGTACATGCCCCCAACCGGACGCAGGCTGACGCTCTATCCACTGAGCAAACCCGGTCTCGGCGGGATTAAGTGCCTTTTTAAAAGAGTCTCCACTCTGGTTTCCTCTGTCACGTGAGGATCCATGAGAAGTCTGCAACTCCCAAGAGGACCCTCATCAGACAATGTTCTTGGACTTCCAGTCTCCAGAACTGTAAGAAACGAATTTCTGTTGTTTATAAGCTACAGCCTGTGGTGTTTTGTTATTGCAGCAATGAAGGGACTGAGACACCATTCGTCTGTATGACCAGAATTTTCTCAGAACTCTGTGACCAAAGCAAAATACAAAAACAAGCTGGATGCGAAGACCGACATAAGACTGTAAATCGGTCAGGGCTCCGACTTGAAAGCGCAGCAGGAACCGGCTCTGGATGACTTCAGTGTAAGAGGCATTTACAGAAAGCATGCTGGGGAGCCCACAGAACCTCTGGGAAGGCCGGAGAGCCAGGCTCAGGGCCGGAATGACAACAAAGGATGCTGGCCAGCAGCCAAGAGCGAGGCCAGAAGTGTGACACAGAAGCTGTCTAGAGAGTCCTGCCTGGCCGGGAAACCCTGGGAGGCTTGTGCCACTACCAGTGCTGGGGCCTGCATGATGACCTGCTGCTGCTGGTACCCTGGAATCTGGACATGGCAGCCACAGCTGCTGCTGCTCTCCCCGCTCCCCCCTCACCCCCCACCCTGCACGGGAAAGGGCTCTTTGAGGCAGTCTGTGATCCCTGGTTCAGTCCAGGGCAGTGCACCTGATGGGCCAAACACAGCTCATAGGTCTCAGCTCTGCAGGTGAAGGAGGCCGGGAAGCAAGTGTCTGGCCTTTTCAGCCTCTATGGTGAGCGGCGAGCTGTGGGCTCTAATTTCTACTGAGACTCAGAGGGTGGAGTCTCCCCGCATCTGGGAAGGGATTCTGAGGCCAGGCACCCAAAATATGGCAAATGTCATTCATCACCCCTACTTTCAGATTTTGTTCCATCATATGAGCATCATTGATGGACTTCATAAAAAACATTGCTCTGGTGTCCTTCATATTTCTTTCGAGTCAGAGGGATAGGCGACTGATTTCTGTGGATTCTAAGGAAGATAAAAGCTCTGCGGGCTGGATTTGGGTCGGATTTCATGGAGGCTCTGACTCTGGGCATTAAAAGATATTGCATCCCCAAATTTTTGTAAGTGACAGCAGATGCTCCTGCAATTCATAAAATACGAATTCCTTTATTTTTTTATGTATTGATTTGAGAGGGAGAAATTTTTTGCTCCACGTATTGATGCATTCAATGGTTACTTCTTATATGTGCCCTAATTGGGGATCGAATCCACAACCTTGGCATATTGGGACCATGCTCTAACCAACCGACCGAGCTATCTAGCCAGGGCTGCAGATTCTATTATTTTTAATTTTTAATTTAAAAACATCTTTATTGTTGAGAATATGTTCACCTTTCCCCCCATGTACCTCTTCTAGCCCACCTTCCCGCCCCAGGCCTTCACCATACAAATTCTTTTAAAAGATACAAAACCGATTGTTGTTTTTATCGTTTTGCATTTTGTGGATCAACAGATACTAACATTACCATTGCCACCTGGAGTCTTTGAAATGTTTTTTGCTCCCAGAAGGAAGCCTTCACCTTCGCATGTTGGAAACCCTGTGTGTTGTCTAAGTGGAGAAATGGAGTCCCAGAGGTGAAATGACTTATGCAAGGTCGCACAGCTGCTTTGGTGGCCGGCTCTGGGCCTCGTGCCCCAGTCCTTGGTGTTCCCTCTTGTCACGCTGCCAGCAGCTGGCCCAGGAGCAGGCCTGGCCGTCCAGCCCACAGCCACTGCCTTCCTGACAGGAGACCCAGAGCTGCTTTTGAACACTGGCCTGTGGCCACCGCTGCTGCTTTATTAATTCTTACGGTTTAATGTGGGAAATCCTGAGCGGCTTTCTCTCTGCCTCGGGCTCCTCCCTGGAGAGAAGAAAAGAGCCAGCAGACAGCAGCCCCCACCCTGGTGCTGGGCTTCGCCTCTGGACTCCAGCCTCTGCAGGGCTCTGCTCTGGCTCTTCCTGAGCGCGGCTAATCGCCTGCCTTCACCTTTGACTCGCTCCAGATCCTGATAAACAGATTCCCTGGTCCTGTAGTCACAGCCTGGCTCCCAGCCACGAGGCTAGGTCAGATCCTGCAGTCTGCTGCGTGCACTCTAACAATGAAACAGCCTGTCTCCTTGTCTGGCCGGCCAGATCTGGACCCAACCAAGCCAGAGGAAGCTCCTGGAAGCAGGGCTCATGCCCTCCCCTCCCTGGCATCCTCAGCACCGACCGTGGCCTAGCAAACCCTTGTTGGAGAGATGAATGGCCTGCTCTGTTTGGGTGCTGCCCACACCGAGTCATAACACACTAGAGCAAAGGGAGGTAGAGGTGTTGAGAGGACAAACTGTGTAAAAGTTATTTTTCATTTACGCCACCTAGGGGTATTTATGTCTTGTATTGACACTAGCTATTTAGATCTGAAACCACAATGCCATAGACAAGATTTGGGCTGTGGCTTGCCCAGGTCAGAGCAGGGAAAACTGGTCTGAGGAACGCCAAGAGGACTCAGGCAAAGTCAGCTTAGCTAAACCAGGGAGAAAGACATCCATCTATCCATCCACCGATTCATTCATTCATTCATTCATTCAGTAAATATGCATTGAGTACCATATGTGTCCAGTTTTATGTTAGGCACCCAGAGATTCAATGGTGAATGAGACAGACTCTCTGCTCTCAAGATGTTTAAGAGTGAGGAAGACAAAGCAGGGAACTGGTATTTATAATAGATTATGAAACCTGTGGAAAAAATAACAATAGCTAATATTTACTGAGTGCTCACTGTGTCCCACACTCTGCATTAAGCTATTGACTATGCATCATTTCCGGTTATCCTCACAGGAACCTATTGGTAGATATTACTATTATTTCCATCTTGCAGATGAGGAAATAGGGTGTGGACAGGTTACGTGACTTGCCCAAGGTCACACAGCTGGAATGAGTGGCATATCTACACGTTAAGCTGAGATAGTTTTACTATAGGACCAGCGCTTCCCGTTCCTCCATTACTGCTCTGTCTCCTCACCATGGAGGAAAGCACAGGATACCATTGTAGCACATAAAAATACACTGAACGTGAGAGGGCAGGGAAGGCTCCCTGGAGGAGGTGACACATAAGCAGAGTCCAAAATGAAAATGGGGAGGAAAAGGCATTCCAGGTTGAGGGAACCACATGTACAGAGACGGGAAGCAAAAAGCCGAGGTGCATTAGTTACTGTTTAGTGAACACTGGCTGTTTGCCAAGGACATCTAGAAGCATTCAGTGACTGTAACTAGTGTCAACATCCCTGGCTCAGAGTGAATGGAGAGAAGACTGGAGAGAGAATGGGCTAAAAGGTTTAGCGGGCACCAGTTCACAAAGGCCTTTAAAAGCCAGGCCAAAGGACAGTGGAGAGACGCTGAAGGGGAGTTTCACAGTCAGGCTGCACTTTAGAAAGCTCCGTTTTTAATTATTCTTTGGAGAAGGAATAGAGTCCAGCAAGACTGGAGGCCATTACGGTTGTCCGGTCGGGAGATGGCGGTGGCCTGCAGAGGGGCTGGGCAGTGGCAAGAGAGAAAAGTAGCCTGGGTTTGGTTACATTGTTGCAGAGGCGGTCACCCTAACATGGGAAGATTGGTGGAGACCAAGACACTGAGGTGAGCCTCCGTGGGTCAAGGGTCAGCACTGGTCCAATGTCAGGCAAAAGGCCAAAGCCTGGCCAGGTAAGTGGATGCCAGGAGAAAAATCCAGCAAAAGGTGGTGGGGACTCAGCAACAGGAATACGAGGCCAATGTCAGCTCCTGGCAGGCTGGGTGAGGAAAGAGAATTTTCCACTGCACAAGTAGAAATGGGGCGTCAGCGGGAAGCCAGCACCAGGAACCAGGGTCCCGAGGCTACTCTGGGCTGGCAGTGAGACAGGATGCTCATCTGCAGACAGAGATGCAGAGTTCCTTCTGTGCACCCCTTTCTCTGCCTGTAGCCGGATGGGTCCTTTTCAGTCGGGTCTGGCTTCACGATCGAAGGGGCAGGGTAGTGTCGTGAAGGAAAAGAACCGCTCTGACCTCAGACAGATTGAGGTTTGGACCGCATCCGGAGTTCATTTATCAGTTTACAACTCCAGGCAAGTTACTTCGTCTCTCCGAGCCTGCGCTCTCTCATCTATAGCTTAAGGATAACAATATCTGCTCAAGGGTTATGGAGTGGGAATCACAGTACCTATTGCACAGGGTTACTATGAGAATGTGGGAGTTAACATGTGAGAGGCCAGAGCAGGTGCTCAGTCATGCTATCAACTCTTCCCCTCTTTCAGAAGTCACGTATGTGCTAGGCCCTGGGCCGAGGGACTCCGTGCCTTTACCTTCCCTAAGGGAGATACCAGGTTATAGGCTCAGAAAGATTCCGAAACCTGTCCAAAATCACATTGCCAGCAAATGTGTTTTTCTCCAAAGTCCACCAGTGTTTTCCTGAACTTTGGTCTGCATTCTCTGTACGACTTTTTCTATATCAACTGACCACCTATACTATTCTTTGTCTAATATTTTATTAAAATTAGTCTCCATTTGTACTTTAATTCATTTGCTTTTAAAAAGAGCTTTATTGCTGAAACCAGTTTGGCTCAGTGGATAGAGCATCAGCCTGCAGATTGAAAGGTCTCAGGTTTGATTCCTGTCAAGGGCAAGTACCTTGGTTGCGGGCACATTCCCAGTAGGGGGTGTGCAAGAGGCAGTTGACCGATGTTACTCTCTCATCAATGTTTCTAACTCTCTATCCCTCTCCCTTCCTCTCTGTAAAAAAATCAATAAAATGTATTTAAAAAAATAAAAATATATTTTAAAAATAAATAGAGTTTTATTGACATCTTAATTCACATAGCATCCAATTCACCCATATAAAGCGAATTATTCATTGTTTTTTAGTATAGTTACAGAGTTGTGCAAGCATTCCCACAATAAATTTTAGAACACTTTTGTAATAAAGTTACTTTTAAAGGAAACTTTTTATTGTTCCCATAAATGGGAAACTTATATTATTTACCATAAATGGCAGGCAAAACAAAAATTTTAAAAAAGCAGCAACACCTAGGCAATGTTATTAAATGCTCTCTAGTTAGCACAGCCTGTGAGGTATCTGGACTTGAGAATTTTCTCTGCTAAAAAGGGATATTAGTGGGTGTTAAAGAACTCTTAAAGACACACTAGCACCCTAGCCAGTTTTGCTCAGTAGTCAGAGCATCAGCTCTCTGGCCAAAGGGTTGCAGGTTCAACTCCTGGTCAAGAGCAGGTGTACCTTAGTTGCAGGCTCAATCCCTGGTCCAGGTCAGGACTCGTGCACGAGGCAAACAATCTATGTATCTCTCTCACATTGATGTTTCTCTCTCTCTAAAAATCAGTGGGAAAATTTCCACTGTGGAGGTAAATAAAAAAGACACATTAGCAGCAAACTGAGACCCTATTTTTAGCATAATCAAAAAAATAAAGGGAGAATTAAAAAGAAACTTACTTTTTCACTGTGCAATTTAATGCCACATCCTTGGACTACTGGAATCATCTTGTATATACATCCACACTTGCCTCCTTAAGGGAAGGAAAATGACTTGTCCAATGTCACACAGCTTGGCAGTGGCAGATTGGGTCTGGGACCTAAGCTTCTAATACTATGTTCTTTGCACTATATATCATAGTCCCCTCTGTAGTCATTAACTTAAATCGGTCATATGCCTAATATATGTGCTAGACAGCCCTGTTAAAAATTCACGAAGCCTATATTCATAGCTAGAAGGAACCTCAGAAATAATCTAATACAACTCATTTCGTTTTACATGTGCGAAAACAGATGAATTTGTTCACCAAAGCATGTTTAGAATTGCCTGTCAGTCAGTTGACTACAACACAAAACCAATGATACAGTACAAACAGGCCAGCATTAATATGATCCTCTCTGGTCCTGGGCTTAAATTAACAAAATTCTTGATATCTCAGTGCTGACCTGGCTTCAGTCTAACTCTTTAATTGGATCCTTTGGTCTGTCACAACCTCTGATGAGAAGTTTTGAGATTTTTTACTTTCCTTGCCAACTAACAAGCTAGCCTGCCACCGTTTTATGGATGCTGGCAGAACGCACAAGGCTTCTGGGTCAGAAACAGAGGACTTCTTGAGTCACAGCAATAGCAGTATGGACTTTTTCTCATGCTGGTTCCCTGGTCCCCAATTCCCAAAGGTGGTGCAAAGAGGCCCAGGTGATACCGGAACACACAGTAAGGTACATCACAAGAGAGGAATCCAAAGCTTAGGGAACCAGATCTTAAATGACAGACAGCAAGCATGCCTGTACTTTGCTCTGAGAAAGACACTATGTTATAAGGATATGCAGGAACAAAGGGCAGTCAGTGACTGCTCACAGGCATGCAGAAATATGACAGGCCCCTGGAGAGCTGTCTCCCAACAACTGTGAAGTATATCTATGGCAAGTGAGCTCACAGTCCTCCAGCTACACCAGAAGGCAAGGGATGGGCAAGTGGGAACACAGGTTGACTAGTCCCGTCCTTTGTATATTGATTCTTTTTTAAAAAAAAATATATTTTATTGATCCTTCCACAGAGAGGAAGGGAGAGAGATAGAGAGTCAGAAACATTGATGAGAGAGAGACATCGATCAGCTGCCTCCTGCACACCTACTACTGGAGGTGTGACCGCAACCAAGGCACATTGCCCCTGACCGGAATCGAACCTGGGACCTCTCAGTCCGCAGGCCGATGCTCCATCCACTGAGCCAAACTGGTTTCGGCTGTATATTGATTCTTATTAGTTCTGATTATGGAAAGAGTATGTGGAGGCTTGCTTGTGGATTTTGACAGGTATCTCACTTTTTTTAAATGCATGTAGCCCCAATTCACTGCCTTGACAGAATTTAGACAATTCAAATTATTCCTTTTGCAAAGCTGTCAGAAACCTCCAGAAGCTCCATAACACCACAGAAAGGAGAAGGGGTCTAGCCTTCCAAATGTTATTTGCTTCCTGAGGTAGTGCATGCTGGGGAAACTCATGCTGGCCATACCTCAGTCATGTCTGGGATGTGCACCCATGTCTTGCGTCACGTCCATCAATACCTGTAATAAATGTGACGAGGTCTGCCAGTCACCAATCATTAAGATCCCTGACTTGGTGTAGTCTGTAATTTCCAGCCAGGACTAATGAATGGGACACGAAGTCAGGCTTTATTTGTTAAATGAGCTCCATCTCTGAAGGCAGCTAGTTTGTATCTATAACCAAGACCCAGAATTCAGGCCTCTAGCTGTCAGGTCTCAAGGCTGCTAGTTTTGTTCCTCGCCTGGAGGAGGAGGAATTCCTAGGCTAAAGACGACCAATGCAGTTCTGAACAGGAGCTTATAGATCATGCCAGAACCATGCCAGGACCTGGGGTATGGTCCACAGAGAGATTCTGTGGCATTCTATCTAGGTCTTCAGCCTCTTTGCAGCCACCTCAGCTGGGAGTTAATCAATGGGCTGGACTGAGGTACTTGGAGCCTAAAAGGTGAGTCAGTGACCACACCCTCCGACTAAGGGCAAAGGGCAAAAACTATGTCTGGAAACCAGGCAAAACTCAACACGACAGGGCAAAGGCCATTTAAGTGGAATAGCCTGGAGAGTAATTCCAAAAGTGCTGGGAGCCACAGATTGTCTAGCTGGTGTAGTAGGCTGCTCTAAGTATAAATATCATAGAAATATAATTTAGAGCTGGCGATCCAAAGTGGTCCTTCCATCTCATTACCTTCTAGAGAACTCTATTTGGAATTAGGAAGTAGAAGGAGATAAGTAAGGGGTCTTTTTCCCTACCCAAGCAATGCACAAACAGCTTTTATCCACAGTTCCTCGGAGCTCCCGTGAAGAGTTTTATTTCACGAAGATCCCCAAAGAGCTATAACTGCTTATGGACTCTATATGCTGCTTCAGTGTATGGTCCTTTGTTGTAATCCCAGACAGTACCACACTCAGAAGAGAGGGCTTCTTCTCCCCATAAGAACTCATGAGACCTAAAGTCATCTCAAGAATGTCTAGGAACTCAGTGACACCTCCGACATTAATGCTAAGACTGCCCTGGCCACTGGGCTTAACTGGTGGAGTGTCAAAAGGTGGTGGATTCAATCCCCGGTCTCTCTCTCTCTCTCTCATTCCTTTTCAACCTTCATCTCTCTACAAAATAAAATAATAAATTTTTTAAAAAAATTTTAAGTGGAGAATCTTTAAAAAAAAAAAAGTCAACAAACAAACAAACCAAACAAAAACAAAACTAAAACTGTTGTCCTAGGACCAATATTTATTACTGATTGTGAAAAGACCCTCCCTGGTGCAGTGAGCACAGCCTTTGAGCTGTGCACACCAGTAAATGTTCATCTGTCTCAAACAGGAAGAAGCAACCTGTGTAAGGTGATTGAACTCCAACCTGGATTCCAGGAATGCTGTGCAGACTCCTGGGTTTGTGTGTTTGTTTATTGTGGGGGAGGAAAAAAAAAAAAAGATTCATTTAGCCCAGCCAGTGTGGCCCAGTGGTTGTGCATCAACCAACGAACCAGGAGGTCACGGTTTGATTCCTGGTCAAGGCACATGCCTAGGTTTTGGGCTCGGTCCCCAGTAGATGGCGTGCAGGAAGTAGCTAATCAATTATTATCTCTCATCATTGATGTTTCTATCCCTCTCTCCCTCTCTTTTCCCCGCTCTGAAATCAATTTTAAAAAAACAGCACGTAAAAAAAGATGCATTGACAAACTCTGGGTGTTTGGACAGCCTTGCTGGGGAACAGTGCTCACCAAAAAGCACAGAATTTCCATAGCAGCTTTTGTTTTACTTTTGTTAACCTCTTCCACACTTGGCCTCTACCTGGTGGCAGGCAAGTACTACAATTAGCAATTCTGAGAAATGCTTTGTAAATTGGATGGAGTTCATTCCTAAACCAGGTGACTGTTTACAGACTGAACTTTCAAGGCACCGTCTTAAGAGTTCCTAGCAGCCTGTCACCCGGGGAACCACCCTGTGAGCTGGCACCCTGGGACTTTGCCTGGCCCACCCAGCCAGACTTCCTGCTCAGCTGTGATCTGAAAACTGGGCCTTCTCTTCCATGTAACACATGTATCTAATTCACGATGTGCATTCATGTTCTATGGCTACTGTAACAAATTACCACAAAATCGGTAGCGGAAAAATAAACAGCTTTTTATCTTACAGGCTAAAATCAAGGTGTTGGTAGGACTGGATTTCTTTCTGGCGTCTTAATGACCCCTCCACACAGGCCAGCTGGGAAGATAGTCAATGAGCACGTCTTTACATTTACCTACGCCCAGTTGCCCACATGTCATCCAGGAAGGGACTAGGGTAGACAGAATAACAGTCCTCCACAAAATGTCCCCGTCCTAATCCCCAGAACCTGTGACTATATTAGGTTACATGATAAAGGGGAATTAAGGTTAAGATAGACTTAAGGTTGCTAATGAGCTGATCTGAAAATAGATTATCCTGGATTTTCAGGATGGACCAATGTAATCACAAAGATCCTTAACAGTGGAAGAGGGAGGCAGGAGAGGAATCAGTCTGGGGGAGACGTGACTCTGGAAGAAGGATCCAGAGAGACGTAAGGCTTTGAAGTTGGAGAAAAAGGGGTCACGAGCCAAGAAATGTGGGTGGCTTCTGGAAGCTGGGAAAGGCAAGGAAGTGGATTCTCATGTTGCTAGGAGAGCTCTGGTTCTCAGCCTGCCTTTGTGGTTTCCCATTGGGTGTGAAGGCAGGCTTGCAGATCATTCCCCAGATGTCACTTTCCATCAGTTTCACATCCACCTTTCTGGACAAAGACTTCACTCAGCTCCATGGCTTCCTGTACTGCAGTAAAAAAGACCAAGCCTGGCAACCTGAGGTCCTGTGACCTAGCCAATGTGCCAGTGGAAGCAGTTATTTGGGAGTGGGGAGCCGGGAAAGGGAAGGGGAAGGAAGGAAAATTGCGGAGCCCTAAATGATGCTTTTGAGCCACCTTTAAAAAGGCCCCTGTTTTCCACAACAAGCTACAACGAGGCTAATGTTTCTGTTATGAAAGCCCTCCGCTGCAGTTTCAAATGTCTGGTGTTTGTTTTTGTTGTGTGTGAGTGTGTGTGTGTGTGTGTGTGTGTGTGTGTGTGTGTGTGTTTTAAAGCCACAGCAAAGGCTAACCCCGTTTTTCTCTCCGGCTTTACTGCAGCAGGAATTCTCCCTCAAAGACTGCTGCTTGACTACTCTGTTGCTGTTCATCAGAAATAGAAAGATGGCTTTTTGTGGTAGGTCACAGGGGTCAGCGCATTTATTCTGGGTAACGATAACTTTCAGAATGGCTCTCGCCCGAAGCTCCTCTCTCTTTTCTCAGGCCTCCATCCTCCCCTCCGGGCTTTTGGCTGGTGATGAAACACGGAATGTCTCAGGCCCCACAGAGATCTCCGGGTGTTGAGTGTAAAGGAAGAGGTGGAAATCCGCAGGGGAGGAAACCATTTTGCAGCCTCAATAGCTGCAGTCGCTTGAACAGCCCCCCTGACGCGCCGTCAAGGGTAACCACCATCCTGCACGCTTAACACCATGGAAGTGACAGACGGACGCGCGCGCGTGCAGACCTTTTGAGGAAACGCGGGGAGGAGGCCTGCGTTTTTTAAGGTCCTCCCTTGGGCATTATTATTTGGCACAAAGAGCACAGAGCACTCTCTGCTTTCTGACATGACCTTCTTCTAGCTCGGCAACACCAAACTGGAAAACTTTCTCCCCTTCCTCCCCTCCACTGCTTTGTTTGTGGGCTGGGTGTGTTTTCCCCTGGAACCGCGGCTCCTTGGGGGCCCCTGCCCTTGGGGGCACCCCCAACACCACCTTCCAGACCCAAGAACAGCCTCCTCGACTGCACTTCTGCAGCGCAGGCACGACCCCTTTCCCCAGAGGGGTCCAGACTGGGCGGGCGGCGGCCCCCGCTTCTCCCTGGAGCCCAGGGCGCGCAGCCAGGAGGACGGCACCCAGGCCCGGAGCGCGCGGGCGGGCGGCTGCAGGGCGGGCGGGCGGCTGCAGGGCCCGGCGCGCCACCGCGCGAGCTGCTGGGTCAAAGCCTGGGCCGCGCCGCCCGCTCGGCGAGGAAGTGACGACTGCGCCGCCGTCCCGAGAGCAACAAAGTTTGCTCTGCGGGCCGCACCGCCCGCGCCCCGCGCCGCTCCGAGCCGCCGCGGGACCCGGCGCGCAGGTAAGCCGCGGCCCTGGCGCCCCTCCGCCGCCGGGGGCCGCCGGGGCGCTCGGACACCGCCGCCCGGGCGGGGGCTTGGCCGCGCGGGCGGGGGAGCGGAGGGCCCGCGGCTCCGGGCGCCGGGGCGCGGCGCGCGCTTGCAGGCGCGGAGCTGGGCGGCGGGGGGCTGGGGCCCGGGCTGCGCCCCGGGGTCGCTGCTTGGCCGCGGGACCTCCAACAGCCGCTGCAGACCGTGCGGGTCGGCTGGAAAGGGGGTGCAGGAAAGGGGCTCACCGCGGCCTGCGTGTGGGGCCAGTCCTCCGCCCCGCGCCCTCCAGCCCAGCAGGCGGGGCGTCGCTGCACCCCCCTCCCCGCTTCTCCCCGCTTCTCCCCGCTTCTCCCCGCTTCCCCCCTCCGCAGCGCTCCCCGGGGAAGCGTGGCCCGCAGTGAGGTCGCAGGTGGGGAGTTCAGGGAACTTTCTCCCCGCTTTTCTTTGCTCTGACCTCCAAAGAGGAAGAGCAGAGCCACTTAGAAGCAGTTTGGGAAAACAACGTTTCCAAAAAGCAAAGCTAGCATTGCCCGCAATCCCCCAACCCCCCTTCAAACAAATCCCACCCCTTCTCCTCCCACCCCAAGTCCCGAGCCTGTGACAGGGATCACTTAAGGCCCAGCACTTTGCAATGGAGCCGTAAAAGCTGTCAGCACGCCCGCGCGCATATGTGAGCGGTTTCTATAGAAAACTAACTCCCAGGCCCGCTCCCACCGGGCTCCGTGGCTTGTCGCGCTTTCCTGGCTCCTGCAACCGCTGGGGCTGCAGGAAGGGATGTGCTGGGGGCTTGGCTGGTGGTTCCAACCGCGCTCGGTAGCCTCGTGGCACAGGGTTGTGTGTTTTTTGTTTTTTTTTGTGTGTGTGTGTGTGTTTTAGAACAGTTGAGAAATTTATGACATCCCTGCAAAGTATTTTCCGGGGCTGGGGACTGGCGGGCCGGGCGGGCGGCTCCCGGGCCAGTGTCGCGGCTGCGGCGGCGGGGACGCGTTGGTGTGTGCAGGAATGTACGTCCGTGCGCGGTGGGGACTCCACGCGCGGCATGGCTGGAGGTTGAATGGTGCAGTTCCTAGCAGCAGCTTCCTGCCGGCCTGCAATTACAGCGCGATTGCACAGCCGGTCATTGTTGGCGTGTGTGTTTATTATACACAGGCTATTGTGCAAGACGTCAGTGGCCGGGAACAAAACGCAGATTTGCATTGCAAATGGCCAGGACAGATCTGGGCATGAGTTGCAAGTCACCGAGTTCTTTCTGGTTTTGAACCTTAGCTAGGTGATTTATTTCCTGGCCTCTCCCTTCACCTCGGCTCCCTAAAGTGTAGTGGAGCCAGGAGGGCAGGGTCCCTCCACTCCCACCTCCTGGGGCAGCCTGAAAACTATCCCGGGAGCTGGACCCTTATTTGCGTCGGTAGAGAATGTGGGGTGACGTCAGCAGGAAAAGGAGATGGGAGATGGCTATCAGCCTCCCTAAACGGGAAAGCAGTTTGAATTAGCAGAATTGCATGGTGGCTTGATTGGGGCCTAGTTACAGAAAGGACACGTCAGACATGTGTGACTGAGCTGGCTGGTGAGCTAGACTTTGAGCCTTGAAGTGTCAGCTGCACAAACTTAGTTGGTGGATCCTGATTCCTTTTTATTGTGTTCCAGGCCAAGGGAAAAGTGCTGGGGCTCTGAGACTGCGTGTCTGTGACAGTGTCTGGGGTGGGGGTGGAGGAGTCACAGGAGTGACTCATGTGTTTTTCTCCAGAGGAGCCCCAGACCCATGGCCTGAGCCAGGCATGCAAAGGCATGCTGCACGCACAGGCCAGGGTAGTGGGTCCTGCACCCACCAAACTGCCTGCTGCAGGAAGGGAGCCCAGCCTGCACGTGTGGAGGGAAGACAGGCAGCAGGTCCTCCTTGATCCTCAGCGGTGGCTTACCGTCATAGCGGGATTGAAAACAGTCATAAAGCGCGTACATTGCCCAGCCCGTGTGGCTCAGTGGTTGAGCGTGGACCCAGGAACCAGGAGGTCACTGGTTTGACTCCCAGTCCAGGCACATGCTGGGATTGTGGACTCAATCCCCTGAAGGGTTTTGGGCTCAGTCCCGTGTAGGGGCATGCATAAGGCAGCTGACTGATATTTTTGTCTTCTATCCTTCTCCCTTCCTCTCTCTAAAATCAATAAAAACATTTGTTTTTAAAAGCATGTACAGGTTGCATGCAGAGCCATTCACATTCCAAATCTCAACCCACTCTCTTCCTAGGTGGGAGACTCTCGTGGGGCAGCACCAGCCCTGCTGAGGGTACTGTGTGGCTCAGTGGCATCGCTCACTGGATGCGTGAGCAGCCTCTCTGCTTAGAGTGGCAGGTACCAATGGCCCTGGCACCCTGGAGCCCCTCCATGCCTGGCTTTCTCCCCAGCCAAGTAACTGGGTTTCACCTGGAAGGAAAATGCTTTTTTTTTTTGCAGCCTCGTTCCAGCTGTGTGTCATGAGCACAGTGACCTTTTGTCAAACCAAAACACGAGGCACAATCCCTGGCAGGCACCTATGTGGCTTCCAGAGACTTGAGGGGAAAAAACATGTGAAATTAGAACATTTCTGGGTATTCTGGGATGTACAGACACAGTTCCACAAGGAAATGAGGTTAAAAGTGAAAACACCAGCACAGGAGGAGTTCCCATGAGTTGCACAACCCCCTGTTCTGGGTACATTTGGTTTTTTACTGAACTTGACTGTCAAGATCCTGGTTAGCTGCCTCACCTGACCAAGGCTGCTTTAGGTTATTTATTACTGGGGCCCAGCACTAGTTTTGAGGAATAGGGGGTGGGAGCTGGCCCTTCTGACCCCAAAGGAAAAACAGCTTTGAGTTTGCAAACCTTTGTGTTCACGTGGAATCTGCAGAGACTAACAGTGCCCAGAGGCCCTGCAGGAGTTGGGGCAGGAGGGGGAACCCCTTGCAAAAAACAGAGGAAGAAGGAAGTAGACTCCCTGGAGTTACGGAGCCCCTATCTTCAGGCTCAACCTGGCCGGGTGTTGTGCATAACTCAGGCCCTGTCCCTCGCTTGCTCAGCTTTGCTTCTGCATTCACAGAGCTTGCCCTGCAGAGGCTTAAGACTGGAAACATAATCCTGACTTCCTCTCCCACCTTGCCTAAATGCTGATTTATGGCCTGAAGTTGCTACCCAGTTCGTGGCCCCTGGGCAGCCCTGTCTGCTGCCTCGCTATGCACAATTAAGGAACGACATTGGAAAAGCTCCTAATGAAAAACTTGACATGTTTAAAAAATAATTTTATTGTTTTAAGAGGGAAAACTGTTGGAGTGATTAGAGGGCTCAGCAACTCTGGCAAAAACCCCAAGATGCCCCTGAGAAAGGCAGATGGAAAACCCCTGCAAGAGGGTGGTCTTAGAAGGGAGGCCTTTTATTGATGTGTATTTCTGCTCACCGGCCTCCTCCCAGCTGTTTCACTCCTTACGCCACAAGGCAGTGTTTTGACATCACGATTAACCTCCAAAATAGGCGGCACAACACCCCCACCCAAAGGAGGGCATTCTAGATTCTGAAGAAAGTGCTGCTGTTTTCCAGACACCCGGCGGCTCTGTCCTGTAAATGTGTTCCCTTCTTTAAAACGCCTCCCCCCCCTTCATTTTGGGTTCTCACTGAAGCATCTCTTTGTGAGACCCTGAAACCTTTTTTTCCCCCTCGTCTACATGACACAGGGCAATGCTTTACGACGTTCTGTCTCAAGTGCCACTTGAAATACACACAGGGCTTTGAATACGCCTGGGATAAAGGGCCCCTCTGTAATCTCACTTAAAATGCCTGTTGGCCAAGAGTCACCCTCCTGCTCAGCAAACCTGCAGCCGCTCCCCACTGTCTGCGCGGCAAGGTTCAAACTTCTAGGCCGGCCGTCAGGGCCTTCGACACGGGGGTCTGGCCTCCGCTGTTCTCCTGCCTGAACCTCGCTCTGACCCAGTGACCCACTCTGTGTGTTTGTCCAAGCTGCTGGTGGCAGCATTCCTGCCTCCCAGGCCTCCCTGGAATCCCGGAATGTCTCTTCTTTCATCTCTTCCACTTGGCTCGGTCTTGCTCTCCTTTTAGTCCTCCCTCCGGTTCATGTTCACCTTCTCATGAATTCCCCCGTCACACTCTGTGGGCCTCCCCCAGGGGTTCCCGGAACATCCACTGGGGCCCCAATCTGAAGAAAACGCAAGGATTGTCAGCTCTTCTTATGGGCCCTGACTCCAATCATACCCCGTATTTAGCTTTTGAATGTGCCTTTGGGTGGATCCGTATGATCACTCTCCAAGTAAACTGAAAGGTCCTGTTTCTAGGTCTTGGTGTCCCAGGGCCTGGTGCTCATCCGCTCATAGTCCGAGTAAATGAGGACAATAGTGATACAGATGGCAATAGTGTCTGCTGGTGCATAGGCATGCGCAGCCAAGCACCAAGCACCAAACACTATGGTTCCCAGTCTTTATTGGAAACATTTACCCGGCACTGCCTCCTTCTGTCTGTTCGTCTCTCTTTGGCGCCTCCTGGCTTTGCACCTCATATTCTGCTCCATTTCCAGTTCCCCTTACTTCTGGGTGCCAGCTTCCGAATTGGTTCCTCTTTGTCATGATTTTGGCCTGTCCTGCACCCCACGCTGTCCTGTGCCTGAGCACCAGCTCTCAGGGAACAGTGTTTGTTGCCCGGGCTGCCCTGGCCTCCCAAGGGAAGCAGACTGATAAAGGAGTCAGGGACGACTCTCAGGTAAGCCTGTGAGCAAGGCCAGGAGATACTTCTTGGTTGGCTGCAGGTTTCTTTTGCCCTAACAGGTATTGAACCTATAAAACTAGGCCAAATTCTTCCTTGCCAGGTAGCTCGGTTGGTTAGGGCATCTTCCTGATACATCAAGATTGAAGGTTCTGCCGAAACCGGTTTGGCTCAGTGGATAGAACGTGGGTCTGCGGACTGAATGGTCCCGGGTCCGATTCTGGGCAAGGGCATGTACCTTGGCTGCAGGCACATCCCCAGTAGGGGGCATCAAGAGGCAGCTGATTGATGTCTTTCTCTTATCGATGTTTCTAACTCTCCATCCCTTTCTCTTCCTCTCTGTAAAAAATCAATAAAATACATTAAAAAAAAATTTTTTTTAAATAATACTATTTAGCTGAAACCGGTTTGGTTCAGTGGATAGAGCGTCGGCCTGAGGACTGAAAGGTCCCAGGTTTGATTCTGGTCAAGGGCATGTACATTGGTTGCAGGCACATCTCCAGTAGGGGGCGTGCAAGAGGTCGCTGATTGATGCTTCTCTCATCAATGTTTCTAACTTTCTATCCCTCTCCCTTCCTCTCTGTGAAAAATCAATAAAATATTTAAAATAATAATAATGCAATTTGAAAAAAAAGATTGAATGTTCAATCCTCAGTCAGGGCACATACAAGAATCAACCAGTGAATGCATAAATAAATGAAACAAAAAAAAAAAACAATATTTTTCTCTTTCCCTCCCTCCAAAATCAATCAATCAATAAAACTTTATTAAAAAAAAATAAAGAAACCAAAACAAACAAAAAACTAGGCCAAACTACAGAACTGAGTCTTGGGGAGATCCTGGCTAAACCCTAACATTGGGTTGACTAAGAAGATTCTATTGTCTCCACCCGGTTCTCTTGCTGTTAATCTCACCCTTGCCATATAAACTAAATTCATTCTTTTTAAATTGAGATGTAATCCACATGCCATAAAATGCACCCTGTAACTTTTGTTTTACTTAAAAATAAAAACTAGCCCTAACCAATTTGGCTTATTGGATAGAGCGTCAGCCTGTGGACTCAAGGGTCCCAGGTTTGATTCCGGTAAAGGGCATGTACCTTGGTTTCGGGCACATCCCCAGTAGGGGGTATGCAGGAGGAAGCTGATCGATGTTTCTCTCTCATCGATATTTCTAACTCTCTAGCCCTCTCCCTTCCTCTCTGTAAAACAAAACAAAACACAATAAAATATATATTTAAAAAAAATAAAATTTGGCTCTGGCCAGTGTAGCTCAATTGGTTGGGAGTTGTTCCAAGCACCAAATGGTTGCTAGTTCAATTCCCAGTTGGGGCACATGCCCGGGTTTTGGGCTCAGTCCCCATGGGGATTGTGGATGAGGCAGCCGATTGATGTTTACCTTTCTCTCTCCCTTTTCCTTCCACTCCCTCTAAAAATCAATAAAAATATTAAATAAAAAAATAAAATCTGAGTGAATTCTTTTTTTTTTTAATTTTACTGAATTTTCACAGAGAGGAAGGGAGAGGGAGAGAGAGCCAGAAAACATCGATGAGAGAGAAACATCGATCAGCTGCCTCCTGTACACCCGCTACTGGGGATGTGCCCGCAACCAAGGCACATGCCCTTGATTGGAATTGAACCCAGGATCCTTCAGTCTGCAGGTGGACGCTCTATCCACCGAGCCAAACTGGCTAGGCGCTAAGTGAATTCTTTACTCCCCAGTTTTCTATTAAAAAAGTTAATACCGAGAACTCAAAATTTATAAAAGATAAATTGTACAGTGTAAAGTAAATCTGAAAAAGGATTTCAACATAGACAAGAGATTATTATACATGTATACAAGCATATATAAATGCAATAGAATTAGAAAAATAAATATATTGATTTTAACTTTGAGGGAAGCAAGAACATCTTAAGAAAGGATGCAAAGCAGAAGCCATAAGAAAATATTGATAAATTTAATAACATAAACATTTGAAAGAATAAATTTCCCATTTTCTATGGTCCCCATATTTTCAGGCCTTCAGTGTCCTTGTCTTAAGCAACTACAATTTGTCATTTCTTAGTTTTGCTTCCAGATGTAGCCTCTGCAGATAGAAGAAAACATGAATAAATAAACACTGGCATATTATACACAGGACTCTGATGTCTGTGTTTTTCACTTAATGTATCTTGGACACTGTTTTATGTCCATGCATAAAGAGCTGCCTCGCTTTTTCCAATGGCTAAATTATTCTTCACTGTATGAAAGTGCCAGGATTTACTTAACTAGTCTCCTCCTGAAGAGCATTTGTTTTTTTCCCAGTCTTTTGCGAATACACCCAATGTTGCCGTCAATATGTTGAATTCACTTTTAATGGCAAATTCTTGATGAACTGGGGTTTACATAGAAAACTATTTTTGAAAAGTTATGCACGAGTTGCGTTTCATAAACAGTGTTTTCTAGAATCTGCTGTTTCAGTAGATAAGCCATTTTTAGGACTGAGTGGGGCCTTGGGGACGGCTCTCATCCAGCCCCTGCTTTGTGGTAAGTGCAGTAGCAGCGTCTCAGAGAATCGTGAAGGTAAGACGTTAAAGCTGGGAAGGGCTCCAGTGGTAACGCTCTCATTTTGAACTCAGGCTCAGAGAGGATAAGTGACCTCTCTGAGGTCACCCAGCTGTTGAATGGAAGAGTCAGAGCAGGAACTCCGCATTCCATTCCCTGTTGCCTTCCGAGCTGATCACCTAGCCCATCGTAATCAGCACTTCCAGCATGTCTGTCTGTAAACCAAGGATTCCATCTCTTTTGTTTCCTTAAGGCAGTACACAGAGATTAAAAGAGAGGAAACTTAAAAATAATGGGTGCAGGGAGGGCTTTGAGGAGAAAGTGGGGTGCTTCTTTAATAGACTTCGTATGATTATGTTATCTCATTGCAATCTTAGTTGATCCTAGTTGTTATCAACCTACATTGAGTTTCTGAAACCTCCTAACCAGCCTCAATTGGCCAATAAAATTACTTGGTGTTTTGTAGGCTTGGAGCATGGGTTGTGCAACCCCGAGGGAGGGGAGGAACCCTCCCAGTGGTCTCATGAGGGACTCAGGAGAAGGCCCAGGAGCACACACTTGGCACCGCATGAATGGCCAATCAACCTCGGGCCTACTGTCCTCACTGGGCATTTATGGAGCAACTGCAGTGCTCTCAACACTATGTGTGGCACAATCAGGGGTGCAAAGTGGGGCCCTACCTGCTCTTTCCCCCCAAGAGACTGAGAGTCCAGCTTCTGAGATAGGTTGTACCCGGAGGCAGAAGCAGACCCTGGGGTGGATTTGTTACCTAGGAGAATGGAATTTGATAGAGTTGCATATTCTGGGGATCAGGTTCTAAAATCAGTATGTGAGCTGAAAAATAAGAATCTATATAATAAAATGGTAATATGCAAATCGACCGAACAGCGGAACAACCGGTCACTATGATGCGCACTGACCACCAGGGGCAGATGCTCAACACATAGGCATGAAAACATGGAACAGATTGATGAATCTTAAAGGGAAGGGGAGAGAGGGAAGATGGGAAGAGATTAACCAAAGATCTTTTATGCATACTAGAGACACAGTGTAACCTCTATCTCTGGCCTGCGGGGATCGGGCTGAAACTGGCTGTCCAACATCCCCCGAGGGGTCCCGGATTGCGAGAGGGTGCAGGCCAGGCTGAGGGACCTCTAGCATAATCAAGATTAACCTTGAAAGTCGAATAAGAGAGCACCAGATTGGTGGCAGACATACTGGCTCTTGATACTTCATCTTAGCCTGTTCTTCCAGTTCTGGGGGAATTTATCATTTCTAAGGTTGGGCATTGGATGAAGTGATTGGCTTGAATCTGGGAGCTATGGAATATTAAACATGTGTGTATTTAAATACTGCAGTCTCATTCAGCAGGCTGAGATGCTTGTAGGCATTTGCTATCCTTGAGGCAGCAGGTTCGAGGCTCTTAGCCCATGTCAACCTGGGTTTATAAGTTAGGGAATAATCAGGATAGTTTAAGCAAGAAAGGCTCTTAGGACAGGTGATCAGAAGATCCATGCAGTTGGTTTTATTTTATTTTTTATTTGTTTATTTATTTAACTTTGTTTTTTATTGATTTTTAAGAAGGGAGGGAGATAGATAGAAACATCAATGATGAGAGATAATCATTGATTGGCTGCCTCCTGCATGCCCCTACTTGGGGGGGGGGGCTGTCGGGGGGAGTCCAGGTAATCAAGCCAGCAACCCAGGCATGTGCCCTTGGCTGGAATCGAACCTGGGACCCTTTAGATTGCAGGCCGATGCTCTATCCACTAGGGCCCTGGAGTTGGTTTTAAACTGTAGTTGTATCACCCAGGATTGCAAATGAATGACTTAGGCTTGGGTGACCTGTCATTGGTATGGGGCTGGGAGAAGGCAGTGCCAATGTGTAGCAGATCCTTTACTCTGCTCTAAGGCCTAGTCCTCCATGCCTGCTCTCCTCTCCCCTTTCTAGTCATCTGTCCCCAGTCTCCCTGCTGCAGGCTTTTGCAAGAGGCCAACAAGGAATCTCCTGCATGAATCTGGGTCCACTTCTTCTGTGGCCTCCCAATAGCCTGTGCTCTGGGACAACTTAGGAGCAAACAGCCCCCCCCCCCCCTTCCACTTGCACTGCAGGCGATAAAAGGCTCAGGATTTCCGCCGCCATCTCCACGGAGGCTGTTTTGAACTATCCAGTGGGCATTTAGGGCCTGGCCTCACCACAGAGAAAAAGCAAACCAGCCTGAGCCATAGCAGGTCTCCGGGGTCCTTCACTCATGCCCTCCATTCTTTCACTCACTTATGCTACATTCGTTTATCGAATCCCTACCTTGCACTTTATTTAGCTCTGTGCTAGGCATTGGGGATACAAAGAAAAAGGGGATTCAGTCTCCTCCTTCAGGGGGTGCTCATGGTCTGGGAGGGAGGCAGTGTGCTCACGCACAAAAGCCAAGGGCAGTTGTGCCACAGATGTCCCTGGGAGCATGTGCAGGAGTCTGCTGGGCTCATGGGAGAGAACTGCAGCATTGAGGACTGAGGAATGTGAGGGACGGCCACCGTGCCCTGCATGGCACCTGTGCTTAATGCATGCTGTGGAATTGATGAATGAGAGGCTTTCTGGACGAGCTGATGTTTGAACTGAATCCTGAGAAACGAGGAGGCATCCACCAGGTGGCAAAGGGAGTCAGGGCATTCTAGGCCCAGGGGGCAGCTCAGGTAAAGGCCTGGGCGTGACACAACGCTGTCTGTTTGGGAAGTGCAGGCAGTGGTGTGGTGGAGCACTGGTGGGCAGGGAAGCCGAGAGGGGCAGGCCAGGGCCAGTCATGGCTAGCCGTTTGTGTCAGCCGAGAGGTTTGGACCTTTCCTCTTACTGGGGAGTGGAGAAGCCACTGAGGACTGACGGTGTGTGTGTGTGTGTGTGTGTGTGTGTGTGTGTGTGAGAGAGAGAGAGAGAGAGAGAGAGAGCTCGGGCACAGCAGCAGCAGCAGCAGCAGCAGCAGCAGCAGCAGCGACAGAGATAAGAAGGAACCATCTGGGAGGAAGGAAGAACACCAGGAGAGCGTGGTGTCATAGAAGCCGAAGGAGGGGGGAGTTTTGCATTTTATGAAAACAGAAACCATGCTTTTGTGCATCTAGTGCAGCATGTCACACAGAAAGTTCTCTATGGCCTGTGAATTGAAATTGATCAACTGTTGATCATTGAGGAATGTCAAGAAGGAGGGCTGAAAGTAAGTGTTGATTTAGGAATTAGGGAGTTATTGGGGCTTTGCCCTGAGGGCTTCTCGTTTGAGTTAACCTCCCTCTGAAACAGGCGGTGCAGATGTTATCGGCCCCAGCGAGGAGCTGACATGTGCACGTTCCAGAACCCAGGTTTCCTGAGTCCAGTTCAGTGTCCCTGAGCTGGCAGAGAAACAGGGATGAGGCCCAGGGAGCAGCAATACCTTTCATTTCTGGTATCAGAGCCCCAAACCGGGGCAGCTGGTCAGAACCAGCCACAGGGCAGGTTGGTAATTGCAGCATTTATGGTATTTGTTCATATGAGGGATTATTATGTGGCTACGATCCTCTCAGATGTGTATTTTTTATTTTAATTGATTTCATAGAGGAAGGGAGAGGAAAAGAAGGATAGAAACATCAGTGATGAGAGGGAATCATTGATCGGCTGTCTCCTGCATGGCTCCCACCGGGAATCAAGCCCACAACCCAGGCATGTGCCCTTGGCTGGAGTCGAACCTGGGACCCCTCAGTCCATAGTCCGACGCTCTATCCACTGAGCCAAACCAGCCAGGGCTGGGTGTTTAGAGTAGACTCTTTTCACGGAGGAAAAGACAGACTTGAGCAGATGTGTTGTTTCCTTTCCTGAGGAGCCAGTGTGGAGTTGAAGGGTGTGTTGGGGAAGTCCAGGTCTTAGGTCTGCACATAGCAGAAGCTGGCTCTTGCCAAAATAAGGAGAAAAGAATGTATTGGAAGGATATCTGGTGGCTCAGGAAATGTCCTGGAAGATGGGAGAGCAAGGCTCAGGAGTCGATGAGGAAGGACCTCTGGGAGGTTGGGTGGCTGGAGCTATAGCCAAGGTGGTCGTGCCACAGCCTGGCATCACTGCTGCCAGTGGACCTGGGTGCTGCCACCCCCTTCAGAATGAGTTCTGAGCTTGTCTTGCTTTTCTGTGCCACTCACTCCAGAGGCCAAGCCCAGGCGGAGCGTCCGGTTGTCAGTTTAGCCCACGTGTCCGTGTTCTCACTGTTGGAGGTCCCGAAGACTGGAGGTCCCAGCTTCCCCAGTGGCAGGTGGAACTCTGCTTCCCACCGGGACTCAATGCCAGGCGCCTGAAACCTAAAAACAGCTGCCCATGCCGATGGACACGTGCCCACTATGAAAGCTTGACCCCATTCTCATCCTGAGATTGGGACAGTGGGGCGGTGCTGGACATGGGAGGAGGAGATGGGGCATTTCCCTTGGCCACTGAAAATTTCCACATCTGGATCTTAATCGTTTTGGACATGTTTCTGCATCCTTTAGCTTCCAGCTAACCTTCAGGATTCTTACATGCTCTGGAGAGCTGGGCATTTCATTAGCAACTAGAGGCCTGATGCACGCAATTCCTGCAAGAGTAGGCCTTCCTTCCCCCACTGCCAGCACCGGTTTCCCTGGCACCCTCTGGCACCTGGACCCTGGCTTCCCTCGCAGCCCCTGCTTTGTCTGGAAGGACGTCTGGTCTCGTTAGCGTCTTACACTTTTATTATTATAGACGGGACTTCTCTGGAATCTGAGTGATTCCAGTGGAAAAGAGAGGTCATCCCACATCTGGACTGCCCCTGCACGTTTGATTTCACTTGGAAAAAGGGCAGCGGCCCAGGCGTGGGTCTCTCTCTGGCTAGCAGGTAGTTACAGTTTGAGTTCTGTTTCTCCTCTGACGTTGGGCAAGACTGGCAGGGCCATGAGGGCTTTGGGAGGTGCTACCTTGCTCTTCAGCTGGGAGGTCGGAGTTTTGGCTTCAGGCGTGGTTCGTAGAATGATTGAGATCTCGGTGCCCAAGCTGCTGAGGCGACAGGGCTGGCACCTCTCCAGTTCCGAAGACGTCGACCCAGTTGAGGTGTTCCACCCAATATCCTGCCAGAGAGAGAGAGATAGAGGACAGAGGGCTTCGAGCATCCCTGCCCAGGTTCCTCCTCCATAAAGAGGGTCTCAGCGAGGAGAGGGCCTGCTCACTCCTTGCCCTCAGATCCTTGGGTGGTAGCTCTGTGAAGCAACGGCGTGATGACTGAAATCTTGGTAATCCAGTCCCAGTCATCTTAGACCAAAGGATTCACTTCCGTCAAAAAGGAAAAGAAAAATGCAGTTTTGGACTCGTGGCTGTGGCGTCCACTGGTGTGCCAAGAGTCCTTCTCGTTCCCCCACCCCCACCCCCCTGCCCTGACCAGTTTGGCTCAGTGGATAGAGTGTCGGCCTGCGGAGTGAAAGGTCCCAGGTTTGATTCCAGTCAAGGGCATGCATCTTGGTTGTGGGCACATCCCTGGTAGGAGGTGTGCAGGAAGCAGCTGATCAATGTTTCTCTCTCCTCGATGTTTCAAACTTTCTATCCCTCTCCCTGCCTCTCTGTAAAAAAAGCAATAAAGTATATATATTTTTAAAAAGAGTCTGTCCCTGGTGCCTGGAAGCTGCTGCCTCCGCGGAGCTGGGCGTGTCTTGGGCTGGATTCTTGCAGCCAGACTGGAGGTGATTCCGAAGGCTGAGGCTTGGTCACCAATATGGGATCAAATTGGCCCCTAAGAGGGATGGAGCAGGGGTGTTCCCAGCCAGTGTTGGCTCTGGTACAGTTTACACTGACTTGCCCATTTATGTCTGGTTGAAATGAGATCGCATTCAAAGCAGCATTGAAGCAGAAAAGAAGTCTTAAAGACCCGAGTTCCTTTACTCAATCACAGCTTTGATCATATCACTATTAAAAACCTTTGAGCCAAAACCGGTT
>PVJN01019256.1:0-37681 GCA_004026805.1 Lasiurus borealis | reverse complement strand
TGTGGGGGTGCCAGAGGAAGAGAGAGAGCAAGATACTGAAAACCTATTTAAAGAAATAATGACTGAAAACTTCCCACATCTGGTAAAAGAAATGGACTTACAAGTCCAGGAAGCACACAGAACCCCACATAAAAGGAATCCAAAGAGGAACACACCAAGACACATCATAATTAAAATACCAAGAGCAAAAGACAAAGAAAGAATATTAAAAGCAGCAAGAGAAAAAGTTTATTACCTATAAGGGAGCACCCATACGACTCTCAGCTGATTTCTCAACAGAAACCATGAAGGCCAGACGGGAGTGGCAAGAAATATTCAACGTGATGAATAGCAAGAACCTACAACCAAGAATAATCTATCCAGCAAGGCTAACATTCAGAATTGAAGGGCAGATCAAGAGCTTCACAGATAAGAAAAAGCTAAAGGAGTTCATCAACTCCAAACCAGTGTTATATGAAATGCTGAAGGGTACTCTTCTAGAAGAGGAAGAAAGAGGTAAAAGCCAAAAAATTATGAACAAATACATATCTATCAACAAGTGAATCTAAAAATTAAGTGAATTAAAAATTTGATCAACAGAATAAACTGGTGAATATAATAGAATCAGGAGCACAGAAAGGGAGTAGACTGTTAATTCTTAGGGGGGAAGGGGGGAAGGGTGTACAGGGAGAGACTGGACAAAAATCATACACCTATGGATGAGATCAATGGGAGGGAGCTAAGGGCAGAGGGAGGGGTGGGAGCTGGGTGGAGGGGTGCTATGGAGGGGAAAAAAGAGAAACAAATGTAATAATCTGAATAATAAAGATTTAATTTAAAAAAATAAAAATAATAAAAAATAATAAAAATAAATAAAAATAAAAAATAAAAAATAAAAATAAAATGGAGCTGTTGGATTAGCTATCCATGGATCTATGTGTATAGTGAGAACTCCTCAGAGGCAGTATCACACCTTCTTCCTTTGGTAGCCACCACCTGAAAAACACTGGGCACTCATGTTCCCTGAATGTATGTATGAGTAAATGATTGTTACTTGAGCAACATGAGTAATGGACTCAATCAACAAATATTTCCGAACGTTTACTAAGTACACTGTAGAGGGAGAAAACCAAATAAGCGTGGCAAAATGGTATTTTTTCCCCACTTCCTCTTCTCTCCTTCCTGGAAGGAAGCCTTTGTAAATCAGACTGTGTTGACACAGTGTTCTGGAAATGGGCTTTAAGTAGTTGTCAATATTAACAAGAGAAATTTGTCTTAGGTGTGTTTTATATTGTGAAACAAACAAGAAAAATACTTTAAATTCCATGACTGAAAGTTTATTTTATTTTAAAGAAAGGGTTTGCCATTGCTAGCAGGGAAGGAAGAAGAGGAGGAAGAGAAATAAAAAGAGTCTGGTCTTGAGGCATGGAATTTAAACCATCAGGAGGTTGTTTTAAAAAGACAACATGTCCATCTCTGAGTTCTGCAAGCATTTTTATACACTAAGTAGAAAGGAGAAAGATGTAAGAGTTGACAATTAGTTCTAGACAAAGGGAAAGGCCAGTTCTGGGGTAGGCTCAGCACAGTCTGCAAGAAAGAAATGTCTGGCCCTGGCTGGCTTGGCTTAGTGGGATCAAGTGTCAGCCTGCGGACTGAGGGGTCCCGGGTTGCAGGCTTGATTCCTACTATGGGGGCATGCAGGAGGCAGCCGATTCGTGATTCTCTCTCATCATTGATGTTTCTATCATTCTCTCCTTCTCCCTTCCTTATTAAAGAAAGAAAGAAATGTCTACTCTTGTGGATTGCCTCTGAGCAGCAGATTGAAAGATTCATATGCAAGTAAGCTGAGGCACTGGGGCTCTATGGTGCTGGCTATTCTCTCTTTTACATAACCTTAGAAATAGTCACCTGCAGATTAATCCCGAATTCCAATAGACATACAGAGATGTGATCAGTCTTTTGTCAGAGCTGGTACACAGCTATTAACAGGTTAACTGTTCAGTCTCTCTCTCTTACTCTCTGGTTGCTGTAATTTTAGTTTAGAACATCTCAACATTGTTTTCTTGTCTATATTAATGGGTTTGAGGGATCTCAAGCCTCCTCCTGTGGTACATAGGACCATACATCCCACCCCAAGTCCATGGAGAGGGAAATCAGCCAGAATGAACTGACTGGGAACCAGGACATGGACAAAGGAGAGGAGTAAGCAGAATGAGGGGACAGAGAGAAAGGTCTGAGGAGGAGCTCCCTGATCCTGCCGCTGCCTAGGAGTGGACTGATGGACAACTAAGTGAGAAAGTAGAGAATCCCCATCAGTTTCCATGTGTATGCATAATCATTCATCACTAAAATTTTCTTCCTAAAAATGCATTGCACTTTCACAAAAATATCTCTCAATTTAACAAATATTTAGAGTACTCCCAGTGTATCAGGCTCTATATAAGTTCAGCAACTAATATATATATATATATATATATATATATATATATATATATATATATATACATATATATATATATATATATATATATATTCAGCCCCTGCCCTCAAAGACCCACATCCAATTAGCTTCATGTTCCTTCTCTGCACCACCTTCTCCATCAACCCAAATTCTACTCCATCCTGTGAGTCCCAGCTCCGGTTCCATCTGACCCAGGCCACAGTGAATTCCTGCCACTTCTGAAATTTGGTTTCACTTATATTTCAGGTTTTATGAAATGAATGCCATCTCCCTGGTTAAACTTGAGCCTACTAAGGACAGAGACTATTGTTAGAATTTTCCAAAGAGAAACCACATCAGTAGTTTATATCAGGCCAAGCCCTAACCTTAACTGAAGCAATCTCCACTGACAGCACAGTGTCTGGCCCCCTGTAGATAATTGATAAATTTTGTAATAGCAAAGACTCTACAACTTGTCACTAGGCAGGGATTATCTGAAAATTGAGAGGTTAAAGATGATCAAACAAGCCAAAACCGGCTTGGCTCAGTGAATAGAGCATCGACCTGCAGACTGAAGGGTCCCAAGTTTGATTCGGGTCAAGGGCATGTACCTTGGTTGCAGGCACATCCCCAGTAGGGGGTGTGCAGGAGACAGCTGATTGATGTTTCTCTCTCATCAATGTTTCTGGCTCTCTGTCCCTCACCTTTCCTCTCTGTAGAAAATCAATAAAAATTTTTTTTAAAAAAAAAAGATGATCAAACAAAAATCAAAAAGGATTTGAATCATGCCTTGCCTCTTCCCTCCTCTTAAATGAAATAAAGTCACACTACCTTTTCTCACTCCTGCCTGGGAGCTTCCTTGTTAACTTCCTCTGGGTCCCCATAATTATCAACCAGCCTTCAAGCCTGGCCTCTCCTCTTTCTTTGAGGATATTTCCTAGTCTCTGGAATGACTCGAGGTAAGTGCTAATGTTCTATAATCCTCAGTGTTTACTCTAACTTGTAATACCTCCTTGTTTTGCTTGTATTTCCAAACAAGGTGTGGAGCCAAGAGCTCCAGTGGTCTGAACAAACACCTTCCCTCCTGTAGTTCCTGTTTCTCAAACCCTCTTGGACCTGAAGTCCTGAGGGTCTTCAACCAGCCCAGCTCCCTCTCCTTTAGACTGGTGTAACTAAGCCATCTACCTGACCAAAAACAAGGAGGCGTGGTCTGACCCACTGCTCCAGTGTTTCTGGCAAGAGAGTACTATAGCCTCTCCTTCTTGGTCATGTCTGCTTCCCACCTTATATAAAGTGGAAGAAATTGTAAACAGAGTGAAGACAGGACAAGTTCTCAGGCAACAACACCACTATTGTGATATTGTGTGCCAAGGATGGGAGCGGGAACACACAGAGGAGAAACAGATGATGTTCTCCACCCTTCTGCCAACCCTGCATCCTCATTTCCTACCAGATATTAAGCTAGTAGAGTCTCTGAAAGTTATAACGAAATTCAAAGGAGCAAAAAGACTTAGGGAAGAAATTGAGAGGTATGGAGGTGGGAGGAGGAGGGGAGGAAACAAGTATAGTTGCCAAGTTATCAGTTACTCCTAATATTCTTAGAATGCTTCATGTCTTTTGTTTGGCCAGTTTTACCTCCCAGATTCCCATAAAGCACGTGGTCCAACCTGTTACCTAACAAAGCTAGCGTCACTTACCTTTTACCTAACAAAGCTAGCGTCACTTACCTGTTCTCAAATGGGAACACTGGCCTAGGATTAAAATCACAAACCAACAAGCCAAGTACAGTGGCCTGCATCTTCCCAAAAAGTCCAGAGCCTCTATCTGGGGACCTTCCTTACCCTGTTCAAGCAATTTACAGCAGCATCAGCAGTCACAATGAAAGTTCTCATCTCTTTTCTCCTGTTGCTGCCATTAATGCTGATGTCCATTTTCTCTAGCAACCCAAATCCAAGTAAATAAAATTAATTTTCTATAAAAGTGGGAAGAAGGGGGAGAGTGTGGCACAGAAAAAAAAAAAACTTGCATTAAAATGTAGCTCCTTTTAGCTATAGGATTTGAGGTAAGTTAGCCTATCTCAATACCTATTTCCTTTTTTTACAAAAGGGAGAAAACTGTACTAACATCCAAAGAGTGCTGTGAGAGTCAAATGATATAGTATATATGAAAATGTCTGAAACTGTAGCTGCAAAGAAAATTTTTAAAAATTGTCTCAACAAAGATCTGGTCTCTTACATATCCCCTAATTCCTCTTCCAGCAAAGTAATGAATTTCCCCACAGCCAATCTTGGTGGCAATGGTGTAAAGGTGTTGAGGGCAGTTGTACATTTATAGAAAATAAGGAAGTCCTTGCTTATATTCCTAGTGCACCAGACAACCTACCAACAATTACAATACAATTTAATGGCAAAGTAATAAACTAGAAAAATCATACCACCAGATAGTATCTATATTTGAAAAGCTAGCTATACCAACCTCTGTTCTGACAGCTCACCTTTTGAAGCAGCTCTTGATTAGGGTTATTTTTTTATATATATATTTATTGATTTCGGAGAAGAAGGGAGAGGGAGAAATAGAAAAATCAATGATGAGAGAGAATCATTGATTGCCTGCTTTCTGAATGCCCCTTACTGGGGATCAAACCTGCAACCGGGACTTGTACCCTTGCCCAAAATGGATATGAGATCCTTCAGTCCACAGGCCCAGATCTATCCACTGAGCCAAACCGGCTAGGTCTTGGTTAGGGCTTTTTAAACAGTTCTAGTCACCCAGCCCTTAGCAGAACAACCATGCAGAGGAGAGCTCATCCTCAGAGATGTTTCTACTTGAGAAAATCATTTCCCCCAGAGCTACTCTGAGTGAAATAGCTTTGTTACATACTCAGCCTTAACTTGGTCCTGAAATCAAGAGTCCAACTCCAGCCCTGGCCAGTTTTGCTCAGTGGTTGGAGCCTTGGCCTATGGACCAAAAGGTCGTGGGTTCAATTCCCAGTCTAGGTCAGGTACCTAGATTGCTGGTTCCCCAGCCCAGGTAGAGGCAGGTGCAGGAGGCAATGAATCAATGTGTCTCTCTCCAGATGATGTTTCTCTCTTTCTCTCTCTTCCCCTCTCCTCCACCCCTTCCACTTTGTCTAGAAATAAATCAATGGAAAAAATATCCTCCAGTGAGGATTAACAAAATAAAAGAATCCGAATCCACCCCAATGTCTTCTTCCTTATAGAGAGGAGCTTTCTGGAGGTACTAGGTTCCATGGCTTAGCCCACCATTCTGGAAGAGAAGGTTTTTCCATGACAAACACCAAGGTTAGAGTTCTCAACCTAGAGTCCTCAGGCTGGATTCAAAGCTCCAGCCATGCCCTGGCAAGTTTTGCTCAGTGGACAAAGTGTCAGCCTGAGGACTGAAGGGTCCTGTGTTCGATACCAGTCAAGGGCACATGCTTGGATTGCAGGCTCAATCCTCAAGAGACATGCAGAAGGCAGCCAATCAATGATTCTCTCTCATCATTGATGTTTCTATCACTCTCTCCTTCTCCCTTCCTTTCTGAAATCAATAAAAACATATTCAAAAAAGGAAAAATAATTACAAAGCTCTAGCCACAACCTGCCTTTCCAGACCATCCCTTCCATTCACTACCAAATGCTCTATGCTCCATCTAAACTAGTCTGTTGTCTGTTTTCCTAAAAAGATCTTGTGAGGCCCTAGCTGGTTTGGCTGAGTGCATAGAGCGTCAGCCTGTGGACTGAAGATTCCTGGGTTTGATTCCAGTCAAGAGCACATGCCTGGGGTTATGGGCTCAATCCCAATAGGGGGCATGCAGGAGGCAGTCAATCAATGATTCTCTCTCATCATTGATCTTTTCTATCTCTTTCCCTCTCCTTTCTTCTCTGTAATATATACATACACACACACACACAATTAGAGGCCAGTGCACAAAATTTGTGCACAGGAGGAAGGGGGCCCCTCAGTCCAGCCTGCAATGACACCTGCATCCCTTGTCCCAACCTCCAGCCTGAGGCCCTTCCCCTTCCTTCTTCTCCCTCTGCACGGCTGGGGCACAGATGCTGGGCTTGTGTTGCCAGGGCGATCCCAACAGCATTCCACCCCGGCCACTATGGGCACTGCCATCTTTGTTGCAGAGTGACAGTTAATTTACATATTAGTCTTTTAATAGATAGGATAAAAGGCTAATATGCTAAGTGTCCCTCCCACCTTCCAACTGGTTACTATGATGCACATTGACCACCAGGGGGCAGGCACTCAATGCAGGAGCTGCCAGGATGCACACAGAAAGAAAACAGCATCTCGGACCCGGCACCCAGAAAGCAACACTCAGCTTCTCCCAAGTGGAACACAGGCCCCACTATCACCCTGGAGTAACAGTGCACTAAATCACAGCTGACACTGTCAAGATCCCATAGTGCAAAATGCAGTCCATAGCCCAGCCCAGCCTGGAAACAGTCACTGTGGATGCCAGGTAATGATACCTGGCTTCCTCTCCCTAGCAACTAGCCTCCTTGGAGTTCCAGGAACACAGGTAAAAACATTTTACGTCAACCAAAAGTCTGTGAAGTGTTTTACCATGCCTCATTTCATTTGATCCTCACAGAAGTCCTGGAATAGGTAGATAGGAAACTGGGTAGAATCCTATTTTCTTATCATTAGCTGGAAAACGGAGATTTAGAAAGTTTAGAAACTTGACCCAACTGAAAAGAAGTAAGAAATGGTGGACCTTGAAATTACCTGAAAGAGAAGTTGGGGTGCTTCATTGGGCTGGAAAAAGTTTCACTAAATCAGAAAGCCAATCTAATTAAGCAAGTTTATTATATATATAAAAAAGATGAAGTTGACTCACGCATGTACAATGCATATCAAGTTCTCACATTCTCACTGGCGCCAACCTCAGGTTTGTGTTTCCATCTGTCATTGTCGATTATGAATTTGGTTTGACACTTTTATTATAAAGGGCAAATAGCAATATTAAAATATTTCTTCTAATTAATTTCCTTTCAATGTGCATAAATTGGTGCACTGGGCCACTAGTATCTTATCTAATGAAAAGGGAATATGCAAATTGACCATCACACCATCACAAATATGACAGCACCCATAAGATAGTGGCACCCAGTCACTCAGCCCCCCAGAGTCTCCCAGTCCTTTCAGTCCCATTGGGGGGGTGGCAGGTGTACGGTGCAGCCAGACACACCCTCAGTTTCCCAGCCACCCAGAGCTGGCAAGCCTCAGATGTCAGCTGCCCAGCCACCCATGGCCACCCAAGACTCAGATAACCAGAGCCAGCCAAGGTTTGCACTGCCAACAGAGGCAGCAGCAGAGGTGTGATGGAGGCATTGCCTTCCCCTGATCACCAGATTTCCCTCTGCCCCGGAGGGTTCCCAGACTGTGAGAGGGGGCAAGCAGAGCTGAGGGACCCCCTCTCCACTACATGAATTTTCATGTACCAGGACTCTAGTCTATAATAATAAAAGGGTAATATGCTAATTAGACTGGACATCATTCCAGGTGTTTTTCCAGATGAAGCCAGGGCTGGAGGGAAGGCGGGGTCCCAGGTATCTGCCAGTGGCCAGAGTAAAGCCCAGATCCTGAGCGCCTGCTGGCTGGGGGCATCTCCTGCATTGAGCATCTGCCCCATGAGAGGGAGGTGACCAGAGGCTGGGGCCGGCCAGCAGGTAGTGCCAGGCAGCCAGCCAAGAGAGGTGCCAGCAGGGCCCCCCAATTGCCCCACCCGCTGGTCACCCCATAGATGGTGCTTATCACCGGCCAGACCTATGGACCCTGCCCTATATATTGGGAATAGTGTCTTAGATTTAAAAATTAAAACCTAGCCGAAACCGGTTTGGCTCAGTGGATAGAGCATCAGCCTTTGAACTGAAAGGTCCCAGGTTCGATTCCGGTCAAGGGTATGTACCTTGGTTGCAGGCACATCCCCAGTGGGGGCCATGCAAGAGGCAGCTGATCGATGCCTCTCTCTCATCGATGTTTCTGACTTTCTATCCCTCTCCCTTCTTCTCTGTAAAAAAATCAATAAAAAAAATATATATATAAATTAAAACCTAGCAAGGCTACTCTAAGACTGAAAAATCAAGATAATGTAGCAATGACATGCATGGATTCGGCCTTGCACATTTTGTAGTCATCCCTGATTCTGGCACTTATAACTGTGTGACAAAGCCAATTACTTAACTTCTTTCTGCTTCAGTTTTTCCTCCCAGAAGACAGGGAAAATGGTACTACTGCCTCAGAAGGATCATGTTATGTACTACTTCTTATAATCAGGGCAAAAAAAAAAAAGTAGCTGCTCATACAATAGCAAGATGCCTTTCACCTGTATGAAAAGTATCGTCTCTGGTGCATGCAGTGTCCCAGATTGCAAGAGGATGCAGGCCTTTCTGAGGGACCCCACTCCTCCATGCATGAATTTCATGCACTGGGCCTCTAGTCTTACCTAATAAAAGAGAAACATGAAAATTAACCATCACTCCACTACGCCCACCAGCCAATCAGGAGTGAGATGCAAATCAACCCAACAAAGATGGTAGCTAATTTGCATACACACAACTGGGGGTGGGCAGGATGCTTGCATCGTCGCCAGCATGATGATGCAAGCATTCCACTCCACCCCTGGTTTCTCAGGGCCTCTGGGCTGCGTGGGAAGATGGGGCCAGAGCAGAAAGAGGCAGCTCTGGGGTTGGGCCAGATGGAAAGGTGGTGCCAGCAGCCAGGAAAAGGAAGGCCCATTCTAGCATGAATCTTCATGCATCAGGCTTCTAGTATATACAATGGTACCTCGAGATACGAGTGCCCTAACATAGAAGATTTTTGAGATACGAGCTGTTGAGTGAGCGATTTTTGCTTTGAAATACAAGCAACATTTGAGATAGGAGTAATCACACAGATCGGCCGGCTGCATACGACCCACCAGTTTACCGCGACTCGAGCGTCTCATAGTTTCCCACACCTCAAGGTTATGGAACAAATTAAACTTGTATCTCAAGGTACCACTGTATATATAAAGGTCTTGTGCTTTTGCACCAGCTCAATTTTGCTCATGCACCCAACTTCAAAACCACCACAGCCTCCTTTGATTCTTCCCATGACTATAAGTGAGTTATACCTGTGTACATGCTTAGCCCTCAGTTGACACTTTTTGCACTTATTATATTTTACCTTACACTGAAGGTGTTGGTCTGCTTCTCATACCTTTATCTCTTCCCCTTCTAGACTGTAATCTCCTTGGTAACACAATTTGGTGTATTATTTCCATATCTCTCAGTAAATATTTGCTAAGTGAAAGAATAAATTCCCAGGTTCCCTTGAACACACTACCCTGAGGTATGATAGCAACTCTATTAACATTTGGAACTGGGAGGAGGAAGAAAAATGGCAGCAGAATAGACGGACATGTCCTGAGCCTTATCCCTGAGCAGACAGAGAGAACAGCTGAGAGTCGAACTGTGCGTTTGTTGGTGAGTTAAGAGACAGCTATACTCCAGGAGAAGGTGGAGAACTGCTGCATGGGGCTCCCCCGACTGGGCAGCACCCACTGCTGCTGTTTTTTTCTCCCGGAGCCACCAGCTTGAAGGGGAAAGTGGAAGTTTACAGAAGCCTGAAAATCTACAGCTGCGACACCCACTGAACTGCTGCAAGTCCCAGGACACCGGTCCCCAATTACTGAAAACACTCACATTCAGAGGAGTTCTACATACCACACAGAAAGGTCAGACTTCGCCTGGGATAAGGAGAGAGAGAACTACATAACCAAACACCCAGAGAAGAGAGACCATGGGCAAACAAAGAAACAGCCCACATATGGAAGAAAAGCAGGCATCACCAGAAAATGAAGTAAACAAAATGGAGGCAAGCAACCTGTCAAAGAAAGAATTCAGAGAAATTGTCATAAGGTGACTGAAAAGAATGGAAGACAAATTTGACAATATGAGTAAGGACCAAGAGGAAATGAAGAAGAACCAAGAAGAAATGAAAAATGACATCACTACTGTAAAGAACTCAATAGAACCCATCAAAAGTCGACTAGAAGAAGCAGAGTACCACATCAGTGAGCTAGAAGACACGGTAGGAAAAAATACCCAAGTAGAGCAGAAAATTAAAAGGCAAGAGGAGAAATCCACATTGTGCTATGGCTGCTGCTGGTGTGGCCGCCACTGGGCCTAGGAACCGACGCTAGCTGTCTGCCGTGTAAGTGAAGCCCAAAGTGTGCCTTGCCACAAAGATGGAGGGGCTGTTGTCCGTATTCAGGGATCGCAGCACTGGGGAGGCGACCCGCTCCCAGAACATTATGGCTGCAGCTTCTATTGCCAATATTGTAAAACGTTCTCTTGGACCTGTTGGCTTGGATAAAATGTTGGTGGATGATATTGGTGATATCACCATTACTAATGATGGTGCAACCATCCTGAAGCTATTGGAGGAAGAGCATCCTGCAGCTAAAGTTCTCTGTGAGCTAGCTGACCTGAAAGACAAAGAAGTGGGCGATGGAACTACCTCCATGGTCATTATTGCAGCAGAACTTCTAAAAAACATGAATGAACTAATCAAACAGAAAATTCATCCCACGTCAGTTATTAGTGGCTATCGACTTGCTTGCAAGGAAGCAGTGCGTTATATCAGTGAAAACCTAATTATTAACACAGATGAACTTGGAAGAGATTGCCTCACTAATGCTGCTAAAACATCGATGTCATCCAAAATAATTGGAATAGATGGTGATTTCTTCGCTAGTATGGTGGTAGATGCCATACTTGCTATTAAATACACAGATGTAAGAGGCCAACCTGGCTTTCCAGTCAATTCCGTTAATATTCTGAAAGCCCATAGGAGAAGCCAGATGGAGAGTGTGCTCATCAATGGTTATGCACTCAACTGTGTGGTGGGGTCTCGGGGCATGCCCAAGAGAATAGTTAATGCAAAAATTGCTTGCCTTGACTTCAGCCTGCAGAAAACAAAAATGAAGTTTGGTGTGCAGATGCTAATTACAGACCCTGAGAACCTGGACCAGATCAGACAGAGAGAATCAGACATCAGCAAGGAATGAATTCAGAAGATCATGGCAACTGGAGCCAATGTCATTCTCACCACTGGTGGAACTGATGACATGTGTCTGAAGTATTTTGTGGAAGCTGGTGCAATGGCAGTCAGAAGAGTTTTAAAAAAGGACGTTATGCGCATTGTGAAAGCTTCTGGAGCAATTGTTGTATCAAGACTGGCCAATCTGGAAGGCGGGGAAACTTTTGAGGCGTCAATGCTGGGGCAAGCAGAAGAAGCATTACAGGAGAGAATTTGTAATAATGAACTGATCCTGGTCAAAAACACTAAGGCTCGCACATCTGTGTCAATTACCATAAGTGGGGCAAACGACTTACATGTGTGATGAGATGGACTGCTCTTTACATGATGCTATTTGTGTGGTGAAAAGAGTTTTGGAGTCAAAATCTATGGTCTCAGGTGGGGGTGCTGTGGAAGCAGCCCTTTCCATAAACCTGGAAAACTGCGCAACCAGCATGGGGTCTCAGGAACAGCTTGCTATTGCAGAATTTGCACAATCTCTTCTCGTTATTCCTAACACACTTGCAGTTAATGCTGCCCAAGACTCCACTGATCTGGTTGCAAAGTTAAGGGCTTTTCATAATGAGGCTCAAGTTAACCTAGAGCACAAGAATCTGAAATGGATTGGTCTTGATCTGGTTAATGGTGAACCTCGAGACAACAAACAAGCAACTGTAGTTAAAGTTAAAAGTTTGAAGTTTGCAACAGAAGCTGCAATTACCATTCTTCAAATTGATATCTTATTAGATTGCATCCAGAAAGCAAAGATTACAAGCATGGAGGAGGTATGAAGATGCTGTTCACTCAGGACCCCTTGATGACTGATATGATTTATTTATAACATTGTACGATGCATTGTCTTGTACCTTGAGTATTACACATTAAAAGTAACCATGTCAAAAAAAAAAAGCAAGAGGAGAGTCTAAGGGAACAAAAAACAAAACAACATCAGCACAATAGAGGTCCCAGAAAAAGAGGAAACAGCAAGGAATAGAAAACCTGTTTGAAGAAATAATGACAGAAAATTTCCCTTATATAGGGGAGAAAAAAAAACACACAAATTCAAGAAGCTCACAGAGTCCCAAGCAAAATGAACCCCAAAAGACTGACATCAAGGCATACTATAATTAAACTGGCAAACATCAACGACAAAATAAGAATCTTAAAGTGACCAGAGAGAGACAGAAAGTTACCTACAAGGGAATCCCCATGAGACTAGTTACTGATTTCTCAACAGAAACTCATCAAGCCAGAAGGGAATGGAATGAAATATACAAAGGCATGCAAAGGAAGGGTCTGAATCCAAGAATACTGTACCCAGCAAGTCTTTCAATCAAAACTGAAGGTGAAATCAGGAGCCTCACAGACAAAAAAGGACTAAGGGGATTTATTACCAGCAATGCAAGAAATGCAAAAGGGTGCACTGTGAAAAAAAAGAAATAGAGAATTCAAGATGGCAGCATAGGTAAACACCTACACTGCTGCCTCGCACAACAATTTCAAAACTACAACTAAAAGACAGAACGGACATCATCCAGAACCACAGGAAAGCTGGCTCAGTGGAAGTTCTACAACTAGAAGGAAAGAGAGGGGCTCATGGGGACCCAGAGAAGCTGCAAAAAGCTGAGGTACAGAGACGTGCATGTGGAGAGAGCTGGTGCTGGAGTACCTGGCTGGTTTTCTCTGGCAAGAAGGAAACGGAGACTCTTAAAGGCATTGAATCCCTTATCCTACAACACTAAACCCCAGATCCAGCTGAAACTCATACAGGGGGAGTTTGGACTGTGAAAAGGGAGAGGTGCATGGAAATTTAGGGGATCTTTTGCGACTGGGCGCAGGGGACAGACTGCTGATCGTGCCGCTGGCTTTTGCGAGTGGGTAGGAGACAGACCCTCCCGACTGTGTCACTTGTGACTCCACTAAGCCACAGTTTTGGGTGAAACCCTGGGGACCTAGACTCGTGTGGTCCTGGAGCGCAGGGGAGCCGGAAAGGCAGCAATCTAGAGGCACTGCGAGAGAGTGCGCACACACATAGGGACCGCTTCAGCGATTACCCAGTCACGTGAGACTCAGGGGCCGTGGCGGGCAGGGCCAACTGGAAGGCAAGGCTGTCCTTAAGCCCTGAGATGCCACCCATCCCAAGCTCAACAGAGAGGCTTCTGTGATTTTACAAGTCTGGTATCATAAGGCTGAATCCAACACAGAAGTTCTCCCGGCATAGTGAAAATGCCAAGACAAGGGAAGGGATCACAAACAAAAGAAATGGAGGAAAACAAACAACTGGATATAGAGTCCAAAACCACGTTTATAAGGTTTTTCAAGAATATCCTAGAAAAGTTGGATAAAGTAAGCGGGAGCCAAGAGGAGATGAAAAAAAAAAAACAACTAGAGATGGAAAAGGACCAACTAGAGATGGAAAAGGTCCAACTAGAGATGGAAAAGGACCAACTAGAGATAGAAAAGGTCCAACTAGAGATGAAAAAGGACAAACGAGAAATTAAACATACACTGAATGAAATAAAAAATATTATACAGAGTCCTAACAGCAGACTAGAGGAAGGCAAGAATCAAGTCAAAAATTTGAAATATAAAGAAGCAGAAAACATTCAACTGGAAAAGCAAGAAGAGAAAAGAATCCAAAAATGTGAAGATAACGTAAGGAGCCTCTAGGACGGCTTCAAGCGTACCAACATCAGAATTGTGGGGGTGCCAGAAGAAGACAGAGAGCAAGATACTGAAAACCTATTTAAAGAAATAATAACTGAAAACTTCCCATATTTGGTAAAAGATATAGACTTACAAGTCCAGGAAGCACACAGAACCCCATATAAAAGGAATCCAAAGAGGACCACACCAAGACACATCATAATTAAAATACCAAGAGCAAAAGACAAAGAGAGAATAACAGTCCATTACCTTCAAGGGAGCACCTATACGACTGTCAGCTGATTTCTCAACAGAAACTATACAGGCCAGACGGGAGTGGCAAGAAATATTCAACATGATGAATAGCAAGAACCTACAACCAAGAATAATCAATCCAGCAAAGCTATCATTCAGAATTGAAGGGCAGATAAAGTGCTTCATAGATAGGAAAAAGCTAAAGGAGTTCATCAACTCCAAACCAATATTATATGAAATGCTGAAAGGTACTCTTTTAAAAAAGGAAGAAGAAAAAGGTAAAATATAAAAAATTATGAACAACAAATACATACCTATCAACAAGTGAATCTAAAAATTAAGTGAATTAAACATTTGATCAACAGAATAAACTGGTGAATATAATAGAATCAGGAGCACAGAAAGGGAGTGGACTGATAATTCTCAGGGGGAAAGGGGTGAGGGGTGTACAGGGAGAGACTGGACAAAAATCATACACCTATGGATGAGATCAATGGGAGGGAAGTAAGGGCAGAGGGAAGGGTGGGAGTTGGGTGGAGCTGAGCTATGGAGGGGAAAAAAGAGAAACAAATGTAATAATCTAAATAATAAAGATTTAATTTTTAAAAAAAAGAGGAAAACACTTCAAAGCTAAAAAAGAAAAAGAAAAAAAAGAAAGAAATAGGAAGCAAAGAAGGAATCCAGGGGTAAAGAATAAAAATAGTGACAAATAAGTACTTACCAAAAATAACTTTAAATATAAATGGATTAAATGCTCCAATCAAAAGAAATAGGCTAATGCATGGGATAAAAAACATGACCCAATATCTGCTGTCTACAAGAAACCCACCTCAGAAAAAGAAGACGCACACAGACTGAGGGTGAAGAGTTGGAAAACTCTTCAGAAATTGAATTTTTTTTTTAAATCTGAAATAGCAATACTTATATCTGAAAAATTAGATCTCAAGGTGAAGGGCATAACAAGAGATATGGAAAGCCACTTCATAATACTAAAGGGAACAATCCAACAAGAAGAAATAACTATGGTAAACATATACGCACCCAATACAGGAGCAACCAAATACATAAAAAAAAAAACTCCTGGAGGATACCCCACTATCACCATTGGACAAATCCTCTAAACAGCAAAGAAACACCAATCCTAAATGACTCATTAGACCAGATGGAATTAATTGACATCTTCAGAACATTTCACCCCAAAGCCAAAAGAATATACATTTTTCCCAAGTGCACATAAGTCATTTTCAAAGATAGACCATATGTTGGGTCATAGACAAAGTCCTTTTCAAATTCAAGAAAATAGAAATTGTATCAAGCATCTCCTCAGATCACAGCGGCATCAAACTAGAAATCAACAACAATAAAAACAATCTGAAGAAATCAAACACATGGAGAATAAACAGCATGCTATTAAACAATGACTGGGTAACCAGAGAGCTCAAGGAAGAAATAAAAAACATCATGGCAACAATTGACAATGAAAACACAACAATCCAAAATCTAAGGGACACAGTGAAAGCAGTCTTGAGAGGGAAGTTTATAGCTTTACAAGCCTATTGCAAAAAAAAAAAAAAAAACAAGAAACAATGGTAATAAATTACCTAACTCTACAACTCAAAGAGCTAGAAAAAGAGCAAGAAGAAAAGCCCAGTGTAAGCAGAAGGAAGGAAAGAGTAAAGATCAGAGCAGAGATAAATGACATAGAGACCAAAGAAACAACACAAAAGATCAACAAAACTAAGAGCTGCTTCTTTGAAAGAATAAACAAGATTGATGAACCTCTAGCTAGGCACACCAAGAAACAAAGAGAGAAGATTCAAATAAACAAAATGAGAAATGAAAGAGATGAAGTAACAACAGACCCCACCAAAATACAAATGACTTTAAAAATATTATAAACAACTCTATTCCAACAAACTGGACAACCTAGAGGAAACTGACATATTACTACAAAAATATAACCTTCCAAAACTCAATCAGGAGAAACCAAGATGGCAGCATAGGTGAACACCTAAACTGCTGCTTCGCACAATTTCAAAACTACAACTAAAAGACAGAACAGACATCATCCAGAACCACAGGAAAGTTGGCTGAGTGTAAATTCTACAACTAGAAGGAAAGAGAGGGGCTCACAGAGACTCAGGAGCTGCAAAAAGCTGAGGTACAGGGATGTGCGAGAGGAGAGTGTAGGCACCAGAGTGCCTGGCTGGCTTCCTCTGGGGGGAGGGAGACGCAGACTCCCAACTGCACTGAACTCCTTACCTACGGCACTTAACCCCAGTTCTGGCCAAGATTATACAGGGCAGAATCTGGACTGTGAAAGGACATTTAGGGGAGCCATGAAAGGGCAGAGGTCAGAAGGCATATATACCACTGTGCACAGAAGATAGGCTGTGGATTGTGCCACTGGCTTTCTCTAGTAGGCAGGAGACAGAGCCTCCAAACTGTGCCACTTCTAAAGGCACTGAGCCCCAGTTGTGGGTGAGACTCTGGAGACCCAGACTCCCACGGGTCCCGGAGCACAGGGGAGCCTGAAAGGCAACAGTCTAGAAATGACTCCAGGATTACCAAGAGACACTTGAGACTCAGGGGCCATGTAGGGCGAGCTGACAGGAAGCCAAGGCGCTCTGAGACTCCACCCCATCCAAGCTCAACAAAGAGGCTTTTGTGGTTTTGCAAGTCTTGTATCATAAGGTTGAATCCAACACAGAAGTTCTACCTGCATAGTGAAAATGCAGAGACAAAAGAACAGATCACAAACAAAAGAAATGGAGAAAAACAAACAACAGGATATAGAGTTCAAAATCACGATTATAAAGTTTTTCAAGAATTTTCTAGAAAATATGGATAAATTTAGCGAGATCCAAGAGGAGATAAAAAAGGATCAACTAGAGATGAAAACGGAACAACTAGAAACTAAACATACACTGACTGAAATCAAAAATATTATACAGAGACCTAACAACAGACTAGAGGAACGCAAGAATCAAGTCAAAAATCTAAAATATAAAAAAGCAAAAAACACTCAACTGGAAAAGCAAGAAGAAAAAAGAATCCAAAAATGTGAAGATAGTGTAAGGAGCCTCTGGGACAATTTCAAGCATACCAACATCAGAATTATGGGGGTACCAAAAGAAGAGAGAGAGCAAGATACTGAAAACCTATTTAAAGAAATAATGACTGAAAACTTTCTACATGTAGTGAAAGAAATAGACTTACAAGTCCAGGAAGCACACAGAACTCCAAACAAAAGGAATCCAAAGAGGACCACACCAAGACACATCATAATTAAAATACTCAGAGCAAAAGACAAAGAGAGAATATTAAAAGCAGCAAGAGAAAAACAGTTCATTACCTACAAGGGAGCACCCATACGATTGTCAGCTGATTTCTCAACAGAAATTATGGAGGCCAGATGGGAGTGGTAAGAAATATTCAAAGTGATGAATAACAAGAACCAAGAATACTTTACCCAGCAAAGCTATCATTCAGAATTGAAGGTCAGATAAAGAACCTCACAGATAAGAAAAAACTAAAGGAGTTCATCAATACCAAACCAGTATTATATAAAGTGCTGAAAGATTCTCTTTAAGAAGAGGAAGAAGAAGAAAAAGGTAAAGATAAAAATTATGAACAATAAATACATATCTATCAACAAGTGAATCTAAACATTAAGTGAATTAAAAATCTTATGAACAGAATAAACTGGTGAATATAATAAAATCAGGAGCACAAAAAGGGAGTGGACTGGCAATTCTCAGGGGAAGAGGGATGAGCAGGATGTAGGGAGAGACTGGACAATAATCATACACCTATGGATGACAACAATGCGTGGGGAGGTAAGAGTAGAGGGAGGAGCAGGAGCCAGGTGGAGGGAAGCTATGGGGGGGAGAAAAAGAAAAACAAACGTAATAATCTGAACAATAAAGATTTATTTAAAAATAAATAAATAAAATGCCAAGGGCAAAAGACAAAGAGAGAATATTAAAAGCAGCAAGAGAAAAACAGTTATCTACAAAGGAGTACCCATACGACTGTCAGCTGCTTTCTCAATGGAAACTATGTAGGCCAGAAGGAAGTGGCAGGAAATATTTAAAGTGATGAATAGCAAAAACCTACAACCAAGATTACTCTACCCAGTGAAGTTATCAATCAGAATTGAAGGTCAGCTAAAGAGCTTCACAGACAAGAAAAAGCTAAAGGAGTTCATCACCACCAAACCAGGATTATATGAAATGGTTAAGGGTATTCTTTAAGAAGAGGAAGAAGAAGAAAAAGGTAAAGATAAAAATTATGAACAACAAAGTGATAACAAATACATACCTATCAACAAGTGAATCTAAAAATCAAGTGAATAAAAATCCCATGAACAGAATAAACTGTTGAATATAATAGAATCAGGGGCATAGAAATGGAATGAACTGACAATTCTTGGGGGGAAGGGGATCTGAGGGGTGTGGGAAGAGATTGGACAAAAATCTTATACCTATCGATGAGGACAGTGCCAGGGGTAAGGGCGTGGGGTGTGGGGGTGGAATCAGGTGGAGGGAAGCTATGGGCGGAAAAAAGAGGAACATCTGTAATAAACTGAACAATAAAGATTTACTTGTTAAAAAACTAAAAATGGAATTCCCATTTGACCCAGTAATCCCACTCCTAGGAATATACCCTAAGAAACTAGAAACACCAATCAGAAAGGATATTGTAGTGATTGAAATTGGGAACTACTGAGGAATCCCCTCATGGCTAGTCTTGACACTTCCTCCTCTAAAGCCAGGCCTGCAAACTATTAAAGAAGGGGGAGGGGAAGGTTCAGAATCAGGGTTAAAAGTGTGAACCTGCCTCTGATTAACTGCAATCTTGAGCCTATTATCTTCCGCCAGACCACAACACCTGACCTGAGTTTGTTAGGCTAACTAGGTCAATCAGCCTTACTAGGAACCTTCTGGGTTAGCTGGTCCCTTGCTGCCTGAGATTGCCGAGTCAGCATCTATGAGCTAATAGGAGAAGGCAGAATGGGTATAAAAAGAGGGACTGCCCCTTTGTCGGTGCTCTTACCATTCAAGCCCCTGACAGCCCGGCAGCCAGGCCCCGCCTGACATGACATCATCTTTAATACGCACCGCTGTGATGCCCAGGGAAGACAGGGTGACCTGGAAGTATACAACTGGAAGAACCAGAACCCTCACTTCTCGTTTGCTTCATCCAGAGAAGTAAGTTCTACCAGAGGAGCCAACATGTGATACTGTATGTGTGACCAGAGGAGCCAACATGTGATACTGTATGTGCGAACTTTTGGAACATGAAGTCTGTGGGCCCAGGAGAGGCTGCCCTGGGCCGGGCCAGTTGGCTAATTCTGGTGAGATGGGTTTGCTGTGCCGGAAGTACCCATCAACCCACCTGGGATGATTGTCAGCAACTGGTGAACTGTGTGGATTGCAAAGAGGGCATCATTGTGAGAGGCTCCAGGGAACAGCCAAGGTATGGTCTTTGGCCTCAGGTCAGCTTTGACAGTGCTTACACACCATCCAGACTGAAGACCGAGTCTGGACCATTGCTATCAGCCCATTCTTTTGTGACTGAGATGGCTTGTTGTGGGCTCAGTATTTGTCTGAGAATCTGGGACCTCAACAGTGGGCAGCTGATGACGCACCTGGGCAGTGACTTTCCTGCAGGGGCTGGGATGTTGGACCTCATGTCCCCTTTCATGCTCCTGTCCTGTGGCTATGACATCTATGTCCGATACTGGGACCTCCGAGCCAGCGTCAGGAACCACTTGCTGGCCACAGGTTCCTCCTACTACGGGGTTGTACGACTATGGGATCGGTGCCAAAGGGCCTGCTTAAATCGAGATGTGGTATTCCTGTTTTGTTATACTCAGTGTCTGTTAATCGCACATCACAAACCAGGTTCTGTAAGTGATAAAGGATGGGACTGTGGTGGCAATCCAAAATTCAAGTCTTGCTGGCCAGCCCTGATGCCCAGCTGTGGGCCAGGGAAGCCAGCTACTCAGGGACCTCTCTTGCTTGAAGGGTGCAGTGATGATGCTCCCCACCTGCACCCACAGTACTTGTCTGCTGTAGTCACCCTAGACACTGTCATCTGGGCGCAAGCCCTAGGACATGGGACCTCTGCCTAAAAGGCCAAGCTGATTGCCCTAATTCAGGCACTCCGATAGGGAAAAGGTTAGGTGAGCCCAGATTCGAGTCTGTAATAAACTTAGGCCTGTTTGAATTCGGTTGGTCTTTGTGGTCTGTCTTGTGGGGACTCGCTCCGTTACAGATATATGCACTCCTATGTTCATAGCAACATATTACAGTAGCTAAGATTTGGAAACAGCCTAGATGCCCATCAGCAGATGACTGGATCAGAAAACTATGGTACATCTACACAATGGAATACTATGCTGTTATAAGAAAGAAGAAATTTGCCAAGACCAGTTTGGCTCAGTGGATAGAGCGTTGGCTTACGGACTGAAAGGTCCCAGGTTCGATTCCAGTCGGGGGCATGTACCTTGCTTGCGGGCACATCTCCACTGTGGGGCGTGCAGGAGGCGGCTGATCGATGTCTCTCTCTCATCGAGTTTCTGACTTTCTATCTCTCTCCCTTTCTCTCTGTAAAAAAAAAAATCAATAAAGTATATTTTTTAAAAAAGAAAGAAGAAATTCTTACCATTTGCAGCAACTTGGATGGAATTGGAGAGCATTATGCTAAGTGAAATAAGCCAGTCAATGAAAGAAAAATACCACATGATGTCACTCATTTATGGATAATAAAGAGCATTATAAACTGATGAACAAAAAGATATAGAAGCAGGAAAGCATCAAACAGACTGTCAAATTACAGAGGGAAGGTTAGGGAGAAGTGGGGTAGATAAGAGATCAACCAAAGGACTTGTATGCATGCATATAAGCATAACCAATGGATGCAAGACACTGGGAAGTTAGGGCATATATGGGAGTGGGATGAGTAAGGGGGCAATGGGAAGATATGTACACATATAATACATTAATTAAAAAAAAAGAAATCAAGAGAATGTGGAGACGTGGAAGGGCAGCAATGGAAGAATTAGAAAAGATCACCAAAAGCAAAGCTGTGTCATTAGAGACCAATACTTAGATCATCCACACTCTTGTATTTCCAATAACTATATATGGGTGCAAAAGTTGGACAGTGAAGAAGGCTGACAGGAAAAAAAATACAGATTCATTTGAAACATGGTGTTGGAGGAGAGCGCTATGGATACTCTGGGCCACCAGAAAGGAAGAACGAATGGATCAGGTAGTTTGCCTGAAATAGTACTGGAGGAAAAAAGGGCAAAACTGAAGCTGTCCTATTTTGGGCACATCATGAGAAGGCGGTGTTCTTTGGAAAACATTATAGAACTGGGTAAAATAGAAGACAATAGGCAAGGAGAAAGACCAGGTGGACTGACTATGGAAAAGAAGCCATAGACATGAGTCTACAGGAGCTGAGCCGGGCTGCTGAGGACTAGACATTGTGGACATCACTCATTCACAGAGTCGTCAGGAGTCAAAGCTTACTCAACAATTAATACATTAATAATGAAAGGAAAACATTTAAAAATTCAAAGCTTAGCTTAGAAGGATCCAGATCCAAGCAGCAATAATTGCAGACACAGAAAGCAAAGAAAGAAGTAAGGGGAAAAAACTACCAAAGAAATATTTCAAAAATTTCTTAGAACTAAAAAATATTAACTTTTTAAACTAAAAGAACCCATTGGGTATTCAGAGAAATAAATGAAAGAAATCTACCCACTAAGTGACATCATTGAGAAATTCAGAACGGTAGGGATAAAAAAGAAGTTGCCAGACAGCAAAAAATAATAGGTCACTTATCAGAAGAGCATTAGACTTCTCAAGAAGAACAGACAGTGCCTTCAAAATGCTTTAAAAGTATCATTTCCAACCAAAAATTCTACAGTCAGCCAAACAATCAAGAATGAAGGCAGAAGAAATGTTTTTTAATTCCTACATTATTTTTCTCCCAGATATCCTTTCTCAAGTGGCTACTAAAGATGTACTGCACTACAATATGAGAAGAGAAAGGGAGAAAAGAGGAAGATAGAATCCAAGATCCAGGGACTCCAACAGAAGAGAAGGGAAGAAAGCTGCCAGGATAATAACCAAAGGAAAGCCCTAGGACACAGCTGCCCCACCAGCTCTAGAAACGCTGACTGGAGCAAGAGGGAAGAGGTTTCAGCAGGGTTGCCTTCAAGAAAAAACGTGAAACTGAAAGACTATCTTATGTATTTAAATATTTTCAGAGATCCTCAGTGTAAAAACAAAAATGGAACTGAATAATTATTTGTTGTAGGGGGCTTTCCTGTGTATTGTAAGATCTTTAGCAGCATCCTCATGACCTCTACCCACTAGATGCCAATAGCAGCCTCCCCTCCCCTTAAAATAGCCAAAAATATCTGTAGACATTGCCATGGCCCATGGAGGGTGAAATTATTCCCCAGTTGAGAACCACTGCTCTATACAAGTAGTTCTCAAGCCTGCTCCACGTTTAGACCTACCTGAAAGCCAGTGGAATCTAGATCCAAATCCTGACTCTTCCACTTACTTTGCAACCCTGAACAAGTTGCTTCACTCTTTCAAGTTTCAGTTTTATTATATTAAAATGAATAAAAATGCCAGTTTGCACATAAAATTTTTGTGAAGATTAAATAATCTATAATGTGCACTTAGAAAAAAGTGAATAAACGTATTGAGTAAAATTTCTAGCCCAGTCAGTGTGTCTCAGTGATTGGGTGTCAACCTCTGAACCAAGAGGTTCCTGTTTAGATTTCTAGTCAGATTCCCGGTCAGGGCACATGCCCAAGTTGTGGACTTGATCCCCAGTAGGGGAGGCACGCAGGAGGTAGCCAATTGATGTCTTTCTCTCATCAATGTTTCTATCTCTCTATCCCTCTCCTTTAAAATCAATAAAAACATTTTTTATTTAATTTATAAAGTAGCTCCTAAAGCACAAGGGCAATGAATCAGGAAAGCTCACTGTGCTGACAGGTGACACTATTACAAAACTTATTAGATCACTGGAGGCCAGGCTAAAGGTTTATTTCCCAGCCAAGTGTAGTAATGCCAGACCAGGCTAACTCTGGTTAGAGAAAATGATGCTCCACCATCCCCACCCAAAAAAAAATTCTCCAAATAAAATTTCTTACTTTTGCCGAAACCGATTTGGCTCAGTGGATAGAGCAACTGCCTGTGGACTGAAAGGTCCAGGGTTCAATTCCGGTCAAGGGCATGTACCTTGGTTATGGGCACATCCCCAGTAGGGGGTGTGCAGGAGGCAGCTGATTGATGTCTCTCATTGATGTTTCTAACTCTCTATTCCTCTCCCTTCCTCTCTGTAAGAAATCAATAAAATATATTTTTTAAAAATTCTTTATCTCTTAAAATAGTATCATACATGCAAAATATATGTTTCATACGAGGTGGTAAGATAAGTGAGAATATAGAGAATGTTAGGAGATAAATTAATTATAACAATTTACTCATTACTTATAAAATTACTTATCTATAATAATAAAAATGTAATATGCTAATTAGACTGGATAGACGAAAGACCTTCCAGACATCCTCTAGACGAAGCCACAGCAGTGAGGGCTGAGGCAGAGGCAGTTAGGGACAATCAGGCAGGCAGGCAAGTGGTTAGACGCATCAGGCAGGCAGGCAGGTGAGCGGTTAGGAGCCAGCAATCCAGAATTGCAACAGGGATGTCTGACTGCCAGTTTAGGTCCAATCCACCAGCAGTTGGACATCCCCTGAGGGGTTCTGATTGCAAGAAGGTGCAATCAGACTGGGCTGAGGGATGTCCCCTCTCCCATGCACAAATTTTGTGCACTGGGCCTCTAGTTAATTATAAAATTACTTATATTAGCTGACATGTGTTAAGCACTCCTATATGCAGACAAAACCTATTTTTAAAATTCTTAACTTTTCACTTCAGACTTTCAAAAATGTTGTAAAAATAATCAGAGTATATCCATCGAGTTTTTTCTCAAATAACATCTTATATAACCATAATATGTTGACACGATACTATTAACTAATGTACAAATATTTAAAATTTTCATAATATCCCATTACTGTTCTTTTCCTAGTCCAGAATCCACTCCAGGAGCCAATAAATAAAGTTATGTCTCCTGAGTCTCCTCCTATCTAGAGTATTTTCCAGCTTTCCTTGTCTTTCATGATATTGACATTTTTAAAGACTATTAATCAGATATTTTGAAAAACTTCCCTTAGTTTGGGTTTGTAATTAAGTTCATATTATACATTTTTAGGAAGAACACCACAAAAGTGATATGTGCCTTCTCAGTACAATACATCTGAAGGCCCATGATATCAATATCTCTCATTAGTGGTGATATTTACTTAGAACACTTGGTTAAGATGGTGTCTGACAAATTGCTCTACTGTAAAGTTACTATTTTTCCCATTGTATCCTGAAAAGAGATACTTAGAGACTCTGAAAATAATCTGTTTCTTTTCATCATACTTTTGCCCATTAATTTTTTAAATCCATTGATGATTCCTGCCTACAACAAGTATTTCTATGCCATTAGTCAAATGGTTGTTTTCTATTTCCATCATTCCTTCTACACTTATTAATTAGAATTCTATAAGGAAGAACTGTTCCTTCTCTCCATTTATTCAATTATTTATTAATATAAGTAAAAATTCATAAATATTTACAGATTATAATCCATTACTATCATTCTTTATCATGTTGTTCATATTGTCCAAAACTAGCCATTGAAAGCTTCTATAAATTGATTGATATGTCTTTTTATTTTTTTTTACTAGAGGCATGATGCAGGAAATTTGTGCAAGAATAGGCCTTTCTTTTTTTTTTCTTTTTATTAATTTTTTATACATATATCCCCATTGGCCCCCCTCCCTCCCAGGCAAACCCCAACTCCCCAGTGTCTGTGATCATTGGTTATGCTTATATGCATGCATACAAGTCCTTCGATTGATCACTTATTTACCTCACCTAACTTTAATCTTTCTGCTGTAATTTCACAGTCTGTTTGATGCTTTATGATTTTTGTCCTCCTGAGAATTGTCAGTCTATTCCCTTTCTGTGCTCCTGATTCTATTATATTCACCAGTGTATTCTATTGATCAAATTTTTAATTCACTTAATTTTTAGATTCACTTGTTGATAGATATGTATTTGTTGTTCATAATTTTTTGGCTTTTACCTTTTTCTTCTTCCTCTTCTAAAAGAGTAGCTTTCAGCATTTCATATAATACTGGTTTGGAGTTGATGAACTCCTTTAGCTTTTTCTTCTCTGTGAAGCTCTTTATCTGCCCTTCAATTCTGAATGATAGCTTTGCTGGATAGATTATTCTTGGTTATAGTTTCTTGCTATTCATCATGTTGAATATTTCTTGCCACTCCCGTCTGGCCTGCATCGTTTCTGTTGAGAAATCAGCTGACAGTCATATGGGTGCTCCCTTGTAGGTAATGAACTGTTTTTCTCTTGCTGCTTTTAATATTCTCTCTTTGTCTTTTGCTCTTGGTATTTTAATTATGATGTGTCTTGGTATAGTCCTCTTTGGATTCCTTTTATATGGGGTTCTTTGTGCTTCCTGGACTTGTAAGTCTATTTCTTTTATCAGATGTGGGTAGTTTTCAGTTATTATTTCTTTAAATAGGTTTTCAGTATCTTGATCTCTCTCTTCTTCTGGCACCCCCACAATTCTGATGTTGGTACGCTTGAAGCCGTCCCAGAGGCTCCTTACGTTATCTACACATTTTTGGATTCTTTTCTCTTCTTGCTTTTCCAGTTGAATGTTTTCTGCTTCTTTATATTTCAAATTCTTGACTTGATTCTTGCCATCCTCTAGTCTGCTGTTAGGACTCTGCATAATATTTTTTATTTCAGTCAGTGTCTCTTGCCAGTGTCTCATCTCCTCTTGGGTCTCACCAAATTTATCCAACTTTTCTAGCATATTCCTGAAAAACCTTATAAGCGTGGTTTTGAACTCTATATCCAGTCGTTGTTGTTTTTTCCTCCATTTCTTTTGTTTGTAATCGCTTCCCTTGTCTCAGCATTTTAACTAGGTCGGGGAAACTTCTGTGTTGAATTCAGCCTTATGATACCTGACTTGCAACTGAAGAAGCCTCTGTTGAGCTTGGGATAGGTGGAGTCTCAGGGCTTAAGGGACAGCCTTGCTTTCCAGACGGCCCTGCCCTCCGGGGCCCCTGAGTCTCACATGACTGGGTAATCGCTGGAGCGGTCCTTGTGCCCGAGCGCCCACAGTGCCTCTAGACCACTGCCCCTCCGGCTCCCCTGCGCACCAGGACCACACGAGACTAGGTCCCCAGGGTTTCGCCCAAAACAGGGGCTTAGTGGAGAAAGAAGTGGCACAGTTGGGAGGGTCTGTCTCCTGCCCAGTCATGAAAGCCAGCGGCACAATTAGCAATCTGTCCTGTGCACAGTGCCATGCGCACCACCAGGCCTTTGATCTTTTGCGACTCCCCTAAATTTCCGTGCACTTCTCCCTTTTCACAGTCCAAACTCCCCTGTATGAGTTTCAGCTGGATCTGTCATAGGATAAGGGGTTCAATGCCTTTGAGAGTATCCGTTTCCCTCCCGTCAGAGAAAGCCAGCCAGGCACTCAGGCACCCGCTCTGTCCACACGCGCGCGTCTCCATACCTCAGCTTTTTGCAGCTCCTCTGGGTCTCTGTGAGCCCCTCTCTTTCCCTCTAGTTGTAGAACTTCCACTCAGCCAGCTTTCCTGTGGTTCTGGATGATGTCCGTTCCATCTTTTAGTTGTAATTTTGAAATTGTTGTGCGAGGCAGCAGTGTAGGTGTTTACCTATGCCGCCATCTTGGATTCTCCAAGAATAGGCCTTTCTTCCCCTGGCTGCTGTCACCAGCTTCCCTCTGGCACCTGGGACCCAGGCTTCCCTCATAGCCTCAGCTTCATCCGGAAGGTCTTCCAGTCTAATTAGCATGTTACACTTTTATTATTATGCATATGTTTTTATTGATTTTATAGAGAGAAGGAAGATGGAGAGATGGAAATATTGATGAGAAACATCATAGGTCAGCTGTTTTCTGTATGCCCCCTACTGGGGTTGGAGCCCACAACCAGGGCATGTGCCATAACAGAGAATCAGACCAGTGAACTCTTGGTTCATGGGTCATCACTCAAACACTGAACCACACCGGCTGGGCTGTCTTTTTAACATACCATTTTTTAGCAGTTCTGACACCACAAGATGTTTCAGGCTTATCTTATATCTATCTGCCTCAGATCAGGAATCAGCCATTTCTCTAGGAGCCCTGGTTTCTTTCATAGAAGAATTGCCCATTGCTTCTAGGTGCTATTGCTTCTAGGCTCTCTAGTGGATACAGCTAAGAAATAAGTGTATCAACATACACACTAATGTACTACTAGTCCTACTCTACAAATTAAATACAGAAAACTTAAGCAACTTGTCCAAAATCACAAAGCTAATATGTGGTGGAACTGGAGAATTAAAATAATGATAGATTTACCATGAGTCCTAACAAGTGGAATAGCTTCTTTACACATACAAGAGAGCAAAAAGCAATAAGCCTAATATTCCAGCTTAGACCCTCTCTTAGGGAATTAACTAGAAGTCAGCATTATAACCACAATAAAAACTATTGTCCTGGCCAGTTCCAGTTTTTCTCAGTGGTTAGAGTGTCAGTCTTCAGACAGAAGGGTCTCAGATCCAATTCTGGTCAAGGTTGCAAACTGCAGGTTCTCCAGACCCATTAGGGGCATGTGAGGGAGGCAACCAGGAGAGAGGCAATCAATCTCTCTTTCCCAATCTCTCTCTCTCTCTCTCTTTCTCTCTCTCTCTCTCTCTCTCTCTCTCTCTCTCTCTCTCTCTCTCTCTCTCCCTCTCTCTCCAAACTCCTCCCTGCCCTTTTCTCTCTCCCCCCCCACTTCCTTCTTTGTCCCTCCTTTCCACTCTTTCTAGAAATCAATGACAAAATATCCTCAGGTGAGGATTTTAAAAAATAACTATCATGTACTGAACTCCTGCTTGAGCATTGGGCACTCACAGTATCTCATTTATTCATTTTCCAAATCAGAAAAGCAACAATCAAAGAAGTTAGGTGACTTGTCCAAGACTACATAGCTAAGTGGCAAAGCAAGTAGTTAACCCCATATCCAACTAAATAGAAAGTCCATGCTTATTCCACTGTGTCAGTAATTTTCAAAAGTGATTTTAGATTAAATATAAAGTGGCTTTTATTTTAGTAGTTCTGTTTAAATTAATGCATGTTAGAAAAAACCTAAGCACATAATCAAACCCATAGCTTCATAAGTAATATTGCATAGTATATGGCTAATTTTAAATAAATTTCAAGAAAAAGTATGAAGTAAATAATAGTAAAGGTGGTACAAGCTATAGCAAAAATCATAAAGGTCATCCATAAATGCTATAACAAACATACAGTTTTATGTTTATCATCACACCATGATATTACACTCAAATAGAGCTTCAGAAAGTACAACTTTTAAACCTGAATTTTAAGCTCTAAATGTGTCTCCATTACCTTTATGAACTTGGCCTTTTCATTTGCTCTCTCTGGCCCTCTATCTGAAAAATGAGAGATAATGATTTCATTAGCAATTTGGGGCCCTGGCCAGGTAGCTCTGTTGTTTGGAGCATCATCCTGATGCACCAAGGGTGCAGATTTGATTTCAAGTCAAAATGTTGCAGAGAACCAGAATAAATCAAACAATGCTCAGAGAGATTGGAGTTACATTTATTACATGCAGGTCCAGAGGAAAATGTCTCTCAAATTCTGGGCCCCAACATGGAGGAATTTTCCCTATTTATGTTTTTACTTTCTTTGTCTCCCAAATATGGGATGTTTCCTGCCCCTTTTGCAAGTTCTTAAAGAGCCCCTACATGCTGAGGCCTTGAGACCTCAACCAAAGGCCTGGCCTGGTGCAAGCACTGATAATTTTGTCTGCGGAAGGTTTAATGGCCTCTTTGGAGTGAGAGTAGTCTCATTTTCCTTATTATTTAAGGAAACAAACATTTACAGAAGCCAAATAGCAGGGTTAGAATTTCAAACATCAGTTTTTATATAAGATGGATGCTTCATTGGCACAAAAAAGAATCAACCACTCTAGCTGGTTGTGCCCAGTGGAAAAAGTATTGGCCTCCAGACTGAAGGTCCCAGGTTCAATTCTACTCAAAGGCATGTACCTCAGTTGCAGGCTCCTCTCCAGCCAGGGCTCATGCAAGAGGCAACCAATGTGCTTCTCTCATATCAATATTTCTCTCATATCAATCTTTCCCTCTCTTTTCCATGCTCTTTATTATATATATATAGTTTATTGATTTTTTTTTTATAGAGAGGAAGGGAGTGGGATAGAGAGTTAGAAACATTGATGAGAGAGAAACATTGATTATTTGCCTTCTGCACACCTCCTACTGGGGATGTGCCCGCAACCATGCCCTTGACTGGAAACAAACCTGGGACCCTTCAGTCCACAGGCTGACTCCCTATCCACTGAGCCAAACCAGTCAGGGTTTCACTCTCTTTAAAAACTCAATAGAAAAATATTCTAGGGTGAGGATTTCAAAAATAATAATAATCTATAATTTAAAAAAAAGCATAACATGCAAATTAACCAAACAATCAAACAGCAAAATGATGGGCCAGCCAAGCCAGGTAAGGCCAGCCAAGGCAAGTGCAATGTGATTGGTCAGGAGCCATGCCATCACACCATGATCGCCACGCAGAGGGAGGCCAGGTCAGCCAAGCGATCCTACCCCATGCCTTTTGCCCACAGAGGGAAGCAACTGGTAGAGGAGGAGAGGAAGACAGTGCCGCAGAGATGGCAAGCAGTGGCAGTGGAAGGGGCAGAACCAGCTGCTGGCAGCCAGGGAAAGGAAAGCCCCGCTAGGCCCTGATCACCAGCCAGGCCTAGGGAACCTACGCAAGGGGTTCCAAATTGCAAGAGGGTGCAGGCCAGGCTAAGGGACACCTTCCTTTCTCCTCCTTCCCAATGCACAAATTTTGTGCACCAGGCCTCTAGTCAATCAATAAATGCATAAATAAGTGGAACAATAGGTCAATGTTTCTCTCTCCTCTCTCTCTTAAAAATCAATAAATTTTTTTAAAATAATAAGAAACAAAAACAATTTAGTGATGATATCAAGAAACAGAGATCTGTTTTAACCCAGAAATTCCATTTTAGGAAATTTTGCCAAAAACAATACAAAATTTGGAAAATAGTTACAATCACACAAATTTATCAATATCCAAAAATAAAGCAATCTAAATATTCAGCAATAGAAGAACAGTTAAATAAGTTGGAGCATATATACTTGTTTGGAGTGTTATGCCATCATTAAAAATTAAGATGTCGCCCTAGCCGGTTGCTCAGTAGTTAGAGTGTTGGCCCAAAAACAAAGGGTTGTGGGTTTGATTCCTGGTAAAGGGCACAAACCTGGGCTGCAGGCTTGATCCCCATCCCCAGTCAAGGTGCGTGAGTGAGGCAGTTAATTGATGTGTCTCTCTCACATTGGTGTTTCTCTCTCTCTCTCTCTCTCTCTCTCTCTCTCTCTCTGCCCCCCCCCCCATTTCTCCCTCCCCTTCACTTTCTCTAAAAAAAAAAAAATCAATGAAAAATATCCTCAGGTGACATTGCAATATGCTTACAAAGTAAACAAAAATAAATTTGTTCACATACTATGGTTATCACTATATAAAGAAAATCATGAGCAAAAAACATACCAAAATACCAACAGTTGGTAATGATAATGATTTCTTTATTTGTACTTTCCAAATTTTCTCTAATGTAGTTATATTACATTTACAATGAAAAAAAGAAAAAACTTTCAACAAAGAGATCCAAATAAGATTCCACTGGCTCTAATATTTTGGGGCTTTTTCCTGGAACTAGGAGAAGTCAGGAGAGAATAAGATGTTAGAAAAGTTTACATGGCAGGGGCTATGTCTGTTTAAATTACTTTTAACAGCACATAAAAAAAAAATTTAAAAACCAGCACTTGAGGAAATGATGCAACACACTCCATCTTGGTAGTAGAAAGGGCACAAGTCTGGGAAATAGGAGACCTGAACTGAATCAGATGGTCTTGAAGGGCCTCTCTGTACAACCCAGCCATTCACTTATTGAGTAAATACTTACCAAGTGCCTACCGTGAGTCTGGAACATGTAACTGAATGACTACCTAGCTACTGGTTCAGAGTCTAGAAGGGAAAAAGATTTTTAGTTTGCTAGGGCTGACGCCATAGCAAAATAATGTCTCACAGTTCTAGAAGCTAGGAGTTGGTTTGGTTTCTTATGAAGCCTCTCTCCTAGGCTTGCAAATTGACCTCTTCTTGGTCATTCCTCTGTACACATTCATCTATAGTGTTTCTTTATATGTTCAAATCTCTTCTTCTTATAAGGTCTCCAGTCAGATTGGATTAGGGCCCACCAAAAATAACTTCATTTTAACTCAAAACCCTCTTTAATGGCACTATCTCCAAATACAGTCATTCTGAGGTACTGAGGGTTAGGGTTTCAACAAGAATTTTGAGAGGGATACAATTCAATTCACAACAGATTTCAAATGAAAAACTATAATTGTGCAAAAATAGAGCTGCACTCAAATATGATGGTGAACCATGTGAAGTAGTAATTCTGAAGGAATAGCCAAAACTACTATACAGAGGATCATCAACTCAGCCTGGTTCTAGCTCCAGAACCTCAAGTCTATATATAAACCATCATCCTTGTCAGAAAAATATTTTAGTTATCACAAAATGGGAATAAAAAAAGCATCAGGTGATAAGACATACCTGAATAGAGGCCAAAAGAGGAATGGCTTTTGTTCCAGGGGAGCAAAGGTAAATATATTTTTATAGTTGGGCAGGGATTAGGGATTCAAATACAGCAAACAGAGGTCAGATGAAGATCCTGATGAATTTGTGAAATAATCTGCTCATTCCTTAAGTTATGAGGATTTTATGTGTGTGTTGCAGGGGAAGGGGAGTATTGATTAAGCCCCATCTCTGTCCTCTCTTCCATTCAGAAGCCATTCTTTCTCTTTCTACCTCCAGTTCAACTTTTCTGTAGGCTGAATTTTCAACCTCAGTTCTTTATCCATTTAAAATACCCTTCTCTTCAGTACTTGAGTTAAAATACTCCCAGATCCCTAAATTTAAAAAGGAAAAGAAATGGAACTGAGCCAAGCTAGGTAGGGACCATTTCTGTTGGCCCTTTCCCTTTCCAGTTTTTGGAAGTGAGCTGTTTATTTTCAACAGGGGTCGCCAGAGGCCACAGGGACAAACACCAGGCTTCTGGGAGGTGGCTCCAGGAAGGTGGCCAAGAATGTGAGTGCAAAGGTCAGTAACTCAGTTTCAATAACAGTGATACACCAATGATATAACAGTGATACCCCAGCCCTCTCCCTTGAGCCCCTGAGACCAATGCAGAAGTTCGCTGAGCTGACTCGCCCATTCCCCTTTCCACCAGCCCACCACATGTAGCACCAATCCTTGTTTTCTTCTGGAGTCTCCTAAGAAGGCTGGACTCCTCCAAGGTGTAAATCTCTGCCTGCCAACTCCCCCTTATTTTTTCCCTAAGAACCCGGAGCCCCCTTCCAAAAGCTCCCTGGATCTTATTCTCAACCTTATTTTACTCACAGGTAACACTGAAATCAGGCAAAACGGTTTGCTCCAGGTAAAGCAGCTACTGAAGATGTCGCCCTAGCTAATTGCTCAGTAGTTAGTGTTGGCCCAAAAACCGAAGGGAAGGCTGACATGTATGTCTTAATCCTAATTTTTTAGTCGCTCTAATGATATCCTGCTGTCCTCTCCACACCTGCCACTAAATTCTTGCCAACATAGATCAGGAAAAAAATGCTCAGAAATCCTATATAATAAAAGCCTAATATATAAAGCCTAATATGCCAGGAGTTCAACCGAGAGCTCAACTGGGAAGTGGGGGGACTGTGAAGGAATTGGCTGGCCAACTGCCCAAGGACCCTCGCTCCAGCCAGCCCCACTCCCAATAACCCCTCCATCAGGGGCAGGGCCAGCCAGCCAACCTCCCACATTCCCTCTCCCCACCAACCCCCCTCTCCCTCCACCAACCTGGCCCAATCAGCCCTGATGGGGCAAGGCCTGCCAGACCCACCCATGCACAAATTTGTGCACTGGGCCACTGGTATATTTATAACTGGATATCTCTACTGTTCCATGTTGACCCTTTCCCCATCCCATTGCAGTATAAAAAAAAAAGCAAAGATGGCAAGTAAAGCCCTACCCTACTCCCTACTCTCAAGCATGCTAACCCTCCCATTTTAGCAGCAACCCTGTTATTTCAGATTGGTTCCTGAGAGAAAACTCATGGCAGTGCCCAGGCTTCCAAAGAAGCAGTGTCCCTGTGATCATTTGAAGGGCAACATGAAGAAAACTAGTAAGTTTCAAAAGAATGAAACTTCTTAAACCAGACACTCGGTGGAATCAACTAGAAATGAAGCAGTGTCTGAAAACAGACAATAGAGGTGAAATGAAGACCAGGATAAACATCTCAGTGCTTTCTACTTGTGTCAACTTGTGGGGAAGAAAAGCAGGATACAATCCTCCTAATACTAGAGAGGTTTAACTAAGTCTTAGATTTTTTAACCCCATTGCTTATCAAAGTGGAGGGAGATTGGGGACCTGATCATTGATCTCTAAAAATGACCCCAGAGTCACCTAACCTGTGTGGCTTAGTGATTGAATGTTGACCTATGAACCAGGAGATCATAGTTAAATTCCCGGTCAGGGTACATGCCCAGGTTGCCTGCTCAATCCTCATTAGGGGGGCATGTAAGAGGCAGCCATTTAATGATTCTCATCATTGATGTTTCTATCTCTCTCTCCCCCCTCCCTTCCTTTCTGAAATCAATTAAAAATATAATTTAAAATAAGCAAAATTAAACTAAATTATTTAGGAATATATATATATAGATAGTGTGGCTCAGTGGTTGGGTGTCACAGTTTGATTCCAGATTGGGCACGTAACGCTATTGTTGGCTTGACCCCTAGTAGGGGAGAGAGAGTCATTGATTGGCTCTCTCTCATCATTAATGTTTCTATCTCTCTTTCTCCCTTTCTCTCTGAAATAAATAAAAATATATTTTTTAAAGTAAATATTTACTATGAAAGTCAGGGGGAAAGGGAGATTAGAGATCAGAAAAGGAGGGGATAATGGCAATATTCTATTTCTAGGCCTAGGGTAGTAATTTCATGAACATCTGCTTTATAACTATTTACTGAACTGCACATATAAATTTGTATGGACTCCTATCCTATATAATAAAAGCCTAAATGCTAAGTATCCGGTCACTCATTCAACTAATCAAAGCATAATATGCTAATGATATGCTAAGGCTGCTCAACTGGCCTTATGACATGCACTAACAGTGGGTTAGCTTGCTGCTGAGGTCTGGCTGATTGGGACAGAATGAGACAGGCCAGACATGCCCTGGAACCCTCCTGTGGTCCCTCCCCAGCTGGCCAACATCCTGCATCCCCCTCTGGCCCTGATCATGCACCAGTGGGGTCCCTTCACCTGGCCTGTGCCCTCTCACAATCTGGGACCCCTCAGGTGATGTCAAAGAGCCATTTTCAGCCTGATCCCGGAGGCCAGGCCGAGCGACCCCAATGGTGCACAAATTCATAAACTGGGCTTCTAGTATATGTATAATATTTTGTAATAATAAAAGATGTGTTAAAGGTGCAGAGCAAAACAATATATACTGGTATAGTATAATCTCATTTTTATATATAAAGATTTGTACACTTATTTTTGTTGTTGTTGTTATTCTCACCTAAGGATATTTTTCCATTGAATTTTAGAGAGTGTGGAAGGAAATGGGAGAGACAGAGAGAGAAGGAAACATTAACGTGAGAGACACACATAGATTGGTTGCCTCCCACATACACCCCTACCTGATGCTCTATCCACTGAGACAAACAGGGTAGGGCTCGTTTTTATTTTTAAAGTAAACTTAAATAATTTACATTCAAAAAGATATGGGAGACTATATAGTAAAATATTAACAGTAGTTTGTTCTGGAGCAAGGGGAGTGGAATTGGGGGAGAGTTGTCCTTTTACATTTTTTATTGGATATATTTTTTATTTTAATTATTTTCCACTGGATAAGTTTTACTTTTATAATTTTAAAAGCTCTCATAAAAAAATAATTTTTAAAAATGTGAACACTAGTGTATCCCTTTTATTTTCACCCTAGGGTACCAAAGGCACCACAGGAAGCTAAACAAGCACCCCAGAGCCTGCCAGCAATTTATCAAACGGTGTCGCTAGCAAGCTCTACTCTGCCTCTATAGGAGCTCTGGGAGCCCACTCTCCCAATGAATCATTCTTAGTCAAAAGAGAATGCTCTTCTCCTACCTCAACTCCCCCTCTTTGTCCCCATTCCCTAAATCATTCCAGGGTTCTCAAAAAGCATTTTTCCCAAGATTAGTTTAATTCTTGCTCCCTCTAGTGCTGTCCCTTGTCAGTCTTTTCCTGTATCCTCTTCTCATTACTCAGGCTTCATTTAAATTTAATTATCTGAAAGAAATCAGAAAACCCTGGCTCCCTAGCTGGTTCCATCTGACCTTAAATACAACCAGGCAAATAGCAAACAGAAGTCAATAAATATTTTTAGATATAATAGGGCCCAGCCAATGTGGCTCAGTGGTTAAGAGTCAACCTATGTATGAACCAAGAAGTCATGGTTCAATCCAGGTCAGGGCACCTGCCTAAGCTCCAAGCTAAATCCCCAGTGGGGGTATGCAGGAGGCAGCCAATTAATGATTCTGTCATCATTGATGTTTCTCTCTCTCCCTCTCCCTTCCTCTCTGAAATCAATAAAAATATATTTTGAAAAGAGTGTAATAGGTCCAAATCATTTCTTTTTTTTTTTTAATAATTTCTTTCAAAAGGGGTCTAGCAACTCACATTCAATCCAGATTACTCACTTTACCCTGTCACTACAAACTCAAGCCAGATTCTATTCTATATCTACACATACTTTGTCCCACCAAATAGTGCCTGTGCCCTCTCTCTCTCTCTCTCTCTCTCTCTCTCTCTCTGTGTGTGTGTGTGTGTGTGTGTGTGTGTGTGTGTCTTTCCAGTCAAATTTTTTTTTCTTTTACTCTTTCAACAAATCTTTCTGAGGTAAAAGCCAAGTAGGACAAAGAAAGCAGGTATACCAATGAATCAGACATGGTCTTATTTATAATAATAAAAGTGTAATTTGCTAATTATACCAGACAGACAAACAACCTTCCAGATGTCATTCCGGATGTCCTTCTGGATGAAGCCACCACGGCAGGGGCTGAGACAGAGGTGGTTAGAGGCGATCAGGAAGGCAGGCAGGTGATAAATTAGGAGTCAGCAGTCCCAGATTGTGAGAAGATGCAGACCAGGCTGAGGGACCCCTCTATATGCCCCCCATGCACCAGGGCTCTAGTTAAAGATAACATAGATGGTAACATAGGTGAACACCTGAACTGCTGCCTCACACAACAATTTCAAAACTGCAGCTAAAAGACAAAACAGACATCATCCAGAACCACAGGAAAACTGGCTGAGTGAAAATTCTACAACTAGAAGAAAAGAGAGGGGCTAATGGAGACTCAGAGGAGCTACAAAAAGCTGAGGTATGGAGACACATGTGTGGAGAGGATGGGCAGCAGAGTGCCTGACTGGCTTTCTCTAGTGGGAGGAAAATGGAAACTCCCAACTACACTGAACCCCAGTTCTGGGCAAGACCCTGGGGATCCAGACTCATATGGATCCCTGGAGCGCACGGAAACTCACGGGGAGTCATGAAAGGCAGAGGTCTAAAGGCACGCGAGCCCGAGTACAGGCAGAGAGGGCTGCAGCGATTACCAAGGGACACTGAGACCCAGGGGTCAAGTAAGGCAGAGCTAATGGGAAGCCTGAGACTCTGTATGCTCAGCCCTGAGACTCTGTCCCATCCAAGCCCAGCACAGAAACTTTTGCAATTTTGCAAGACCTGTATCATAAGCCTGACTCCAGCACAGAAGTTCTTCTGGCCTAGACACAGCTGATCCTCACAACTAATTGGCTTGAAGGTTAATTCCCCCCAGTGATACCAACAACAATCAAGATTTACCTACAACAAGACTGTACACACAGTCCACAAAGGGTTTCACCAAGAAAGTCCACCTCACGTAACTGGAGAGGCAAAGAAATTGGGCCATA
>PVJN01019255.1:0-37648 GCA_004026805.1 Lasiurus borealis | reverse complement strand
CCCCCTTGGTGACTGTATCCATTGACTATGTTTGTATGAGTGCATACAACTCCTTTTGTTGATCTCTCCCCTTACCTCTTCCTTCCCCTTCCTTCCCTTTGAGGTTTAACAGTCTGATGAATGCTTCTCTGTCTCTGGATCTGTTTTTGTTCATCAGTTTATGTTGTTCGTTATATTCCACAAATGACTGAGGTCATGTGATATTTATCTTTCCCTGACTGACTTATTTCACTTAACACAATGCTCTCCAGGTCTATCCATGTAGTTGCAAATGGTAGGAGTCCTGTCCTTTTTGCAGCAGGGAAATATTCCATTGTGTAGATGTACCAAAGTTGTTGTTTTTTAAATTTATTTATTGATTAAGGTATTACATATGTGTCCTCCTTCCCCTATTTGCCTCCCTGTACCACAGATTTTAAACCCCTCATCTGCTGATGGGCACCTAGGCTGTTTCCAAATGCAGCTCTGTTTTTAACCTATTCTCTTATTTTTAACACACATCACTAATCAGGATGAAGTGAAAAAGGTGCTCCTGAATGAAATATATGAATATATAATACAAAAGTATTTTTGACATGAATAACCTAAATGACAGATGTGGTGCATATAGGATATTATTTCCTAAAGCCAAGTTCTCACATGATAACTGAAAGCATTCCAAATAAATAGTAAGTAAAACTTTGTATTTAGAATTAACCAAAACATGTTTTGAACATAGAAAATAACTTAAAAGTTTAATTAATAATAAATCACAGCCTTCAAGCAGGCAACAAGCAAGTGACCAATCCTGAAAATTGATATATGACAGCTGCTTTTTATTGAATAGCTTTCTGCCATCATGCTTTAATTACTGTTGTGTGCAAATGAAATAAATAATGGGAATATAAAAACTTAAATTAAAGAGTGACAAGGTGATAAGGGTTTTTACTATGACAATTATTCAAAAGTTATTATCTGTGCATATACAATATGCATCACTGAATATAAAGAAAATCATTCTCTCTCCTGTCTTTAAAGAAATATATTGAGATAAAGGATAAAAATAAATGTTAAATGTTCAATTGAGGCTGTCATCTATCACTATATTTCAAAAGGAAGATATCCTATATCTTTTAAGTTATGAAATCCATCATTTTGCAACTTGTTGTCAGCTACGAATAGAAGGAAATAATCATTTTTAGCTAAAATATTTATAAAAAAAGTAAGGCTTAGGAAATATGAATAAACTTGAAGAAAATACAGATAATTTAGTGAGAAAAAAGTGAAACAAAAATATCAAAGAGCATTTGATTTAATTTAAAAAGAAAATAATAAACAAGTAATCTGCCATTCAATGAGTTTTCAATAGTAACAGATTTAGTGAGCAAAGTCATGTTATATGGATGGACAAAAGCAAGAACAAGCCAATTATGAATGTGTTATGATCAAAATCCCAACTTACAATATAGGGAATGGCTTGTTAAAAGATTTTTTAGCCATTGACCTCTGTCATAATTTCTGGGGATAGAAAAATATCCATATCTAAGAAGAGATATCCTATAGACACTTTTAAAAAGGAGTAACACTGTGATATATTTATATCATATTTCCCTATGAGAGACCAAATATAAAAATGGACAATGGTCAGACCTTATATGGAAATAGAACTCTGACTCAACAACCAGTGGGAAACTCCAAACCATCTCTTCAGCAATTGGCCCAGAATGGTCAGGAAATGTTCACTGTCAGCCTTGCTCATTTTTTTTCTCTCCTTCCTAATCTCTTCACCTCCTCCTTCTGCCCCATTGAGCTCAGGACTAACCACCAAAAAAAATCTAATATACTCTCCAGATCCATCACATAGGATGCCTCATGCTTCTTGTTTGTATGATTCTAGCTTCCCTATGCCAACAACTTCCACTCAGAGCACAACTTAAGCTTTCTCTTTTGTTCATTGTAAAGCTTCTCACTTCCCTGTCTGCCTTTAAGACTTCCAAATGAAACTGATGATGGTTGGCTCTTTTGATATAGCAAGCTCTGAATAAATAGTCTATACTTATTCTTATCTGGGTAGACTTGTTTATTTCTACACCTAAAGTCTTCTAGAAATTTGTGTTAATTCCTAATTGACTCTACATCTGTAGTATAATTAAAACAATGGTATAAAATCCTCATAAACTTCATTTTTAGCCCTTAAATAACCAATATCCACTTATTTGTTGTTGTTGTTTTTATTGAAGCCCCTAAAAATTATGGTTGCTTTTCTTCCATGATTATACATTGTATGTATATGACTAGTTGAGTCACAAGTGCTTGTGAGAAGTAGTCACTCTACCTGGATTTAAATCATGTCTTAATTATTTGTTGGGTCCTTTCTAATAGGCATTTCTTTTAATTTTTCTGGGGCTCTGTGTATCACCTTCAAAATAAGAATAATTGCTTATATTATATCTAACTTGATTTTTTTACAACTCTAAATCTTATATTTCAGTCAAATATCCATGTTCTTTTTTCTTCTTAGTTAATAATTACAAAACCATTACTTTTCAGAGAAAATTTCACTAAAAGTTTTTACTTATCTTTAAGGCACCATAAAATCTCTAATACTGTATATAGATATTTCCAAAACATCACTAGTTGTTAGACTCCAATTTATCCTACCAAAGAATCACTCCTTCAATAATCATCCACAGTCTCAGTAGTCTTAAAAAACATATTATTTCACCTAACAAAATCTTTATGAGATCCTACTTTATGCAGAATAAATCCACTCTCTGTATCTACTCTATAACATTATAAATAAATATTTGTTAATATGTCTGCCTTGTAGACCAGGCAGAGATTCTTAAGGGTATAGGTTTATTGTGCTCATCTTTTTGTTCCTGGATCTGACAGAGTGTAAAATAAATACTCAGAAATTACTTGAGGACTTATGGAATGAAGTAGAAAATTATCTCTGAGTTTTAACACGATTTGAAGATTCTCTGTAATTAGTGACATTCAATTAGATTCCCCCTATTAATGGTTTGATTAAATGCAAGTTTTCACCTACATAAGAGACCTTGCAAAGATTCTTCAGAATCAAGGCTGAAAACAATACCCCACTGATATTTTGATCTTCAAAGAATGCTAATTTTGTGTGTGGCCCTGTTTATTCCAAGATGTTAATAATTACTCCACTATTATTAATAGAAAGCTCATCCTTAATGTCCTGAAATATAATTGATAACATACTCTAAAAAGTACATTTTGTTTTTATTTTTTTAATTTATTTATTTTTAAAATATATTTTATTGATTTTTTACAGAGAGAAAGGGAGAGGGATAGAGAGCCAGAAACATTGATGAGAGAGAGACATCAATCAGCTGCCTCCTGCACACTTCTACCGGGGATGTGCCCACAACAAAGGCACATGCCCTTGACCGGAATCAAACCTGGGACCCTCCAGTCCGCAGACTGACGCTCTATCTATTGAGCCAAACCAGTTTTGGCACAAGTACATTTTATTTTTAATTATTAGGTTTTAGCTAGACAAAATATTTGTGTTAGAAACTTACTAGGAAATTATTTATCTCCCTGATCATGCAAAATATTGATAGAATAGAAAATAGAGCGAAATAATATCTTAAGAGGTGTTTTCAGATTAAACTTCATAATTCATTCACATTTAATTAATCTCATTAATTTGCTATGAAAGTATATTCTTGAAATTGTGTATCTAGGGTTTTACTTTCTTTTATTTTACCAAGATTAATTATTTTACTTTGGGTTAGTGTACAAATTACATGAAGATATATGGTATATAGAATAAATATTTTGAGATCCATACACATACATTTAAACACAGCTTATTACCTAAAATATTTGTATTTATTGGTTGCTTTTTTTAGAGAAAAAGAGGAAGTGGGAGAGAGAGAGAGAAAGAGAGAGAGAGAGAGAGAGAGAGAGAGAGAGAGAGAGAGAGAGAGACATCTATTTCTGTTGTTCCACTTACTCATGCATTCATTTATTGGTTGATTTTTACATGTGCCCTACTGGGGATTGAATCTGCAACCTTGATATAGCAGGATGACACTCTAATCCATTGAATTTTCTGGCCAGGGCCTAAAATATTTTACTATAGCAATTATTGAAATACTGATTTGTTTGAAATTATATATATGTATATACACTGAGTGGCCAGATTATGTTGATTTCTGAACACATAATAATCTGGCCACTCAGTGTATATTTTATATAATAAAACGATATTATACAAATTGTTCCCTTGACCAGGAGTTCGACCAGCAGGCAGGTTGCCAACCGTCCATGTCCCTCCTCCTGGCCAGGCTGGCCGGACCCCACCCATGCACAAATTCATGCAGCCGGCCTCTAATACACACACACACACACACACACACACACACACACACACGCACACACACACACTGAATGGCCAGATTATTATGCACTCAGAGATCATAATAATCTGGTCACTCAGTGTATATATGAACTATCTGATTTACCAAGTGACTATTTAACTGATTGTTATATCTGGATATGTAGACAGGGCCATAAATAGAGAAGAGTCTGGCTTTCTTTTCTTCTTTGAATTTTTGAAAAATCTCTTGGCACACTCATCATGAACAGGTGTCACCAAATGTGCGGAGACATGTGCAGCCACTGGGGCGAGTCTGTCAGAGAAGAGACTTGCCTGCATTTCCACTTTGCCAATGTCATCAGCAAAGTTCTGCAAAACACAATATTACCTGGCACCTCTGGTTGTCGCCACCATTGCCAGGGGTCCTACCAATCTTGGATTAGGCAGTATGCCATGGAAACACATAGGCACAGATATGGGACAGAAACATGTAAATCCTAAAGGTGAAATGTATATTTCTAAGGATTATTATCTGAGTCTGGACACAGTGACAGACTGGCACTTATGAGTTAAGTATCTTCAATAGTGTCTTATGAGTTATCTTTAAATGAAGCCAAAACAAAGGGAAAATAAAACATGGAATTGTAAAACTACTTTCTATATGATTTAAATCTGATTGCTACTAGTCGCCCCAGTTCTCAGACTACTAATGGCATCCATCTTCCTTCTGTAAGTCTAATTATTTACTTTGCTGACGAAAAAGTTATTGCTTCTGAATCAGCACCTTCTTTGTTTCTGCTCTTTTATTTCTCCTTATTCCTACGTTACTTCCTCTTGCTTTATTTGATTTAATAAAGCATAATACCATCACTACCACTTTTATGGACAAACAACTTTGATTTTTTAACTTGGTCTACAGTCTTTAAGATCATTTTATTATAAGCTAGCTCCTATAGGTAGGACAGCTAGAGTACCGCACAATTTACCAAACTCTTGACATAACCATGATTTTTGCCCATTCTACCTTAGGTGTTTTCTTACTGTTTTGTTGTTGATACATTTTAACACTTTTCTGTCCTCGAGATCCAAGTCACATGTTATTTTCCTTGGCCAAAATAACCCATATTTTTTCTTTATTCTCATTGTATTTTTGCCAAAATGTAAATAATAATTTTTTATTTCATCCTGCTTCATATTATATGCAGTTTAATATCTCTCTCAACCATGTATAATTCTGTTCTTACAGGGAAGTTGTTTAGCTCAACTGTATGTCTTAAAATTATGAGGAAGGTTGTTGGTACATTTTAATTACTCCGTGTGGGAAATCTCATAAAATTTTCAAACATGTAATTTGAGGATTTTAAGAACCGCTCTAAAGATGTTATAGGCACAATTATTAATTTGAGTTAGCTTTCAAAATGATTGAGGGCTAAAGGTGAATCAAATATATCCATAAAGGCACTGAGTTTTATCTTGACCATTAAGTATTTGCTTTATTTTTAGCATAGCTTTAAAAATATCCAAATTGGAAAAAGGGAAATACCTATGAAATATAAAGTAGTAAAAATAAAGTTATATAACACTTCTTGGCAAGCATAGCAATGCATTTAAAAGAAATAAAAATAAAACACTTTATTAAATAAAACAAATTAATGAAGTTATAAAAGTAGTCTTCTACTCTTAATATGATTGCAACTAAAATTTTTCTAATATAAAAAGTTTCAAATACTTTTGGAAACAAAATATAATCTATTTCTTGTTTATATGCATTTTTTCTGTTATTTCCTGAATTTTGACAATAAACAGAGGTAGGTAATGCTTTTCCATGTCACAGTTGGTAGAACAGCATTAATAACAGTCAATTTTAATGCTCAGGTTTATATACCATCACTACCTCTGCATAAATTCTTGCCTCCAATCTACAACCTATTTTTTTAAAAGTTCTAATAGAACTTTTCAACTTTGAAATGTCACAACGCTGTGTTTTTACAGTGTCCCCACTCTCCTTTTTTTAATAAGAAACATTTTTTTTATTTCCTGTCCCAAAATATATTGAAATAACAATCCTACTAAAAAACATTTAGGCTATATTAAAGTGTTAGCTCTTTAATTTTTAATAAAAATCAAAATATATAACAGTGCTAAAATATTGTGGGTATTTGAAGATATTTGGGATTCTAAGTCTGTTTCCCAACATTGAGACTCTTAAGTTATCCCCATCAACATGAGCTCCTTCCTGCAGAAGTTTCTGTAACTCATAACAAAACTCTTTTTAATATTATTATTTCAGATAGAATATTCAAAACTTGACTTCTAGAATACAGATCTCTGCTGGCCTAAAAACAACTCTCACTGCAAAATAGTTGTCTGTCAAAAATAAGCAGAAGAGTCGAAACCGGTTTGGCTCAGTAGACAGAGTTTCAGTCTGCAGACTAAAGGATCCCATGTTTGATTCCAGTGAGGGGCATGTGCCTTGGTTGCGGGCACATCCCCAGTGGGGGACGTGCAGGAGGCAGCTGATTGATGTTTCTCTCTCATCAATGTTTCTGACTCTCTATCCCTCTCCCTTCCTCTCTGTGGAAAATCAATAAAATATGTTTAATAAATAAATAAATAAAAATAAGCAGAAGAAATGAAGTGGCTTGTTGTGTGAGTGGCTGGCTGTATGATTAACTAAAGTCCAATAGCCTCAGTTTGAAGAGGGAAAAATGTTGGAAGACATCACAGGTCAACTTCTACAAAGGGGGGTGACATTATAGAAAGCGGAGAGGAGAGTCGCAGTAGATATTATCCCCCCTGGCAGACAACCAACAGCTTGTTTAAACACTGCCATCAAGTAACCGCTGTGAAAATGTGCATGATTTTCCTTCTCAAATTACAAGCATCTCCAAAAATTACATACAAATTTTAAAAAGATGTGAGCTTGAGTGGCAACATGTTTTAAGTGAAAACTAGAGCACACCTTAAGACAATGACTGAGCAAATAAAACAACGTGTGGAAGTAAGTATTGATGTTAGCCTCAATTATTGACCACTTACTACTACCATATATCAATTTATACACCTAGGACATGAAATACATTCACCGACCTAATTCTGTAACTGATCTCTAAAGATCGTGTCAGACACATAGTCCTATAAATAAATTTTACAAATGAAGGAAGAGATTCACTGGTAGTTTCTCAAGAAAATTGGTCTACATTGAACAGACTGTCAAATTTCAGGGGAAAAGCAGGGGCAGGTGCGAGGGTAAGAGATCAACCAAAGGACTTGTATGCATCATGTAAGCATAACCAATGGACACAGATACTAGGAGGTGAGGGCATGTGCCAGGGTGTGTGGGAAGTCAACAGGGGGAAAAGGAGACATACGCACTACTATTTGTAATACTTTAACAATAAAAATAAAATAAAATATTGTCTAATTGGAGATTCAAAATCTTAACTCAGATGAATTGATTCTAAAACTTTCACTGTAAACCTAAGTGGTAGATGCAAAGAATTACTCATTTTCATGAGTGGATTTGGAGGGGCAATACACTCACAAAGACTTTCAGTTCATAAACTTAATCTCCTGCACTTGTCTATGTAATCTATTGATAACAGTGTGCTTGGCACAAAGTAAAAATTCAAAAATATTATTTTAATATGTATAAATACTACAATGCTGAACACTTGAAAATGCAAAATTAAAAACAAAACATTTTGACCAGGCCATATACTTTCTAATAATCATTTCGGTCAAAAATAATTTTGGTTCTTAAATTATTCTATGTGGTTGTGTTGATGACCAATAAGAAGGAAATCCTGGCCAGGCAGGTGCTTCCTGCAGAGGTGTTTATATTGTTTATCTTGTTACACTAAGAGAAAATTAGTGTAGGCTAATGCATCTCTCCTTAGCTCCCAAGAAAACTGAGTGATGAAGGACGGCTAGAGAAGCTCAGAGAACGGACTCGATGGCATAGAGTCGGTCAGCTGCTTTAATGCTGTGCGCACGTGTAAATTATGGGGGCTGCAGAGACCTATAATTTATAGTCACTTCCTTCACTTAATCCTAAACATTCATCGTTTTAAAAAAATGTATAGATTCTCATGAAGATGTAATGTTTCAAATTTATGTATAAAATGACTATTTCTATTAGAGCAAAGATGTTATTCCTTTTTACTTATCAAAATAGAGTATTAAACATACTAATTGTTCTTATACTCTCCAGGCTGTGCTTCCTGCAGAATATTAGAGGATTGCTGCTCTTCGTTTCCTCTATACATACAAGCACAAAGAATCAAAGTTAAAAAGAGGGCTGTCCGGATTTCTTTGAAGAATGTAACAGACTCAATTTTTGCTGCCACGGCAGTGAAGTGAAATGGGAGGTTAGCTACTGAAGAGAAATCCGAGGTTATACCTCAGTAACAGGGTTTTAAGGTGAGACATTCAAAAAGTTCTCTTTTTGAATATACTGGTTGTGCTTTTGATCTTTTCTGAGAAAAAAGAAAAAAGAAGGAGGGAGAATAAAAAGCTATTGTGTTATCCTGACTATGGCATGTGCTCCAGAAAAAAAAAAAAAGTGGAATTGTCCTGTATTTAGTATATTGCATTAAAATAAAGAAATAGCGCATAACTTGATGGGCTGGCAGCAGTTTAATGGTAGTCAAGTATAAAATGCACTAGCTGTTGTTTTACTTATTTATTTATTTTTTTGCACAGTTTCTTAAATGGTGTGAGCAAATGCAGCATTCAATGTACTGGATGTAACCAATTTTATGAATTTAACAAGGGAAGTAGTCTTAAAGTCAGATATATTCTGGCAGCTGCCCTCTGATTTAGCATGCTCTCAAGATAGCAATCAAATGAGAGCTATTATTTTTTTCACTATCGCTATTGTATTTTCTGTGGTTGTAACAGCAGCTGGATATTCTGTTATGGATGCTGAAAATAAAAATACGTAATCAGACCACCTCCTGCTCTCTTTTATTTTCAATCTGTAAATAAACAATGGAGGTAAATTTACTTTTCTTTTACAAATCTTCTGTGCTGTAGGTTTGCTTTTTTTTCCCTCCCTGCCAAGCATGAGGAAATGATCAAGGATAAATGTGGTTCACTATAAACTTGACAATCACGAAAAGTTGCATGCATCTAAATTGCCACCCCACTGAATAGGCTATTTCAATAAAAAAAAAAATCCCATTTGAAAAGAGAATGGTTTTAGCTCCTGTTATAATCAGTCACGATCATTCAAGGAAGATTAGTCTCATCAGCTCTTGTAGGCATTACCCTTCACCGATCTCCTCTCTTTTTTGATATTACCACAAAAGTCTGCTTTTCCCTTTGAAACGAAAATGAAAAAACACGTAATAACTTCAGAGATCTTGACAAACATTTCCTTAAACACTGACTGGCAGACCTGTGCGTGGCTCTTGCAAAAAGGTTACAATGAAAATGCATTAGAGAGGAGAGAGGAGAGAAACCAAATTGCTCAAGTGCTGGAGGGAAGGATCCTCTGTGGAGGTCAAGTCAGCTCCGGAGAGGCACTGCTGAAACCCTGGCCGCTTCCAGCCGGAGCCAAGGTGAGTCCCGGGCTTCGAGAACACAGCAGGCCTCTCCCCTGGCGAGCAAGCTGCAATCTGCATCCAAATCGCTGTGGCAGCGCGTGCTTCTGAGACAGAATGTGAGTGCATGCGAAGCTGTGTCAGCAACTGGCAGGAAAGGGAAACATTCAATCACAAAGTCGTTGTGCCTGTGAAATTTCTACCAGGCATCCTGCTACCTTGGAAATAAAGAGGCCTTTTGAAAATCACCTTTTAGGGGGTGACTGGCGGCATGTGGGAACACAGGGTACATCTCGTGGCTGCTGCTCTAGGCACCAGTTCTCAGCAGCTTGCGCCACTGGCAAGGAGCTGAGACTTGATCTTGCCTTTTCTATGGCTTTCCTCTTAGGTCTTGTCCTGTCGTGTTACCACCTGAGGTACCAACCACCCTTGACCAAGGAGGGACAAAAACCAGTGAAGAAATGTGTCCTTTTATGCCCCCCAGGGGCGGGGGGGCAAGTAGCTTTGTGATGCTTAAAGCGTCTCGGACCTTCTGGTGGGATGGGGCCCTGGGCACACGGAGGAGGCCCACAGGAATTCACAGGAGTTTCCTGCACACGGGGTTTTGGTTTCCCAGCTTTTCATTCTTAGCATATGAGAATGGCTTTCTTAACGAACTAGTCTATCAGCCTACGATTCGGTCTCTGCCTTTGGGAGAACCCCAGGTAAGTCAGTAGATGATCTTGTTAGAGTAAGTGGAGCATTTATTTGTAGGTAATGACTTAAAAAAAAACAACAAAAACACAAACAGTCCATGTGGTGTTTTTGTCTGTATTTGAAAAACTACAGAGAGTAATACTTTTTGTTTATTTGTTTCCTGGCAATGGCCAAATTACATGAAGCTGAGAAGGTTTGAAATAGCATGAATGCCTTGCCATTGCCTATGGAACAAAGTTCTTCAACAAGGCTCACAAACCAACCAGGGTCCCCAGGATACCATAGAGTTCCTGTCATCACCAACTACCAGGGCAACACGCACACGCACACGTGCACACACACACACGTGCACACACACACAGCACTCATATACATACTCAGAAAGCCAACATTTTATCAAAACTGAATTGCTCAAAGTTCTTACAGTTCTCGTGCTAGTTCATTGACATCTTCTTTATTCTATATAAAAACTAGGGCCCGGTGCACAAATTTGTACACTGTGAAAGCAACTGTGGGCTACATGGGCTGCAGGTCTCTGCCCATCTTTTGTGCCCCTGTCCGGCTCCCCCACCCAGCCCCTTCTGCTACTGCAGCCCCTGGTCCCCTGTCTGCTGGCAGCTCTACTCCCACTGCCACTGCTCCTACATGCTGATGATACTGGCCCTACTTGCACCCATTAAGAGTGCAGAGCCATTGTGGCCAGCACCAGCAGCAGGTGGGAGTGGGGTCAGCAACATCAATGGATGCCAGTGGCAGCTGCTGCCCTGATTACCCCTCAGGAGCAGGGCGAGGTGGAGAGGTCCTCAGGGGTGATCAGGGCCGGCAGCTGCTGCTCACACCTGCTGATTGTGCTGAGTTTTTGGGACAAGCACCCGGCACCTGCAGTGAATGTGAGTGGCAGCTCCGGTGCTGGCTGTGGGTGCGAGTGGGGGCAGTACTGGCAGTGAGTGCTAGAGGGGCCAGCACCAGCAGCAGGTGAGAGCGACAGGCAGGACCACAGCAGGCAGGAGCAAAGAATTTTCAGTAACTACCAGAGGCTCCCCCCAGTGACAGCGACCTCCACTATGTTCCACACATGCCCTCTGATGGTCAGCACACTTCATAGCGACCAATTGTTTGGTTGTTCAGCCTACTAGCATTTGCATATTATCTTTTATTATATAGGATTATTCTCCTACTTGCCAATCAGATACATTTACTATTTCTTTTGAATATCCTTTACTGGATCCTTTCATCTATATTAGTCAAACAAACATGTGATTCTCACAGGGCTTATGAAAAGGTTCTCCTATGTGAAATGTATAATGCCACTAGTTAAGTACTTACTTTTGTGTGATTGGTGTAAGACTGAGGGCACAGGACGTCTACTCTATTTATCTCCATTGCTTAAGAGCATATACTTTCTAAATGTTTGAGTATAAACCAATAGTTGAGATATAATAGTATTTTGCTTTCCCTTAAATATATAATCTCTCTCTAAGGCAGTGGTTCTCAACCTTGTTAATGCCTTGACCCTTTAATACAAGTTCCTCATGCTGTGGTGACCCCCAACTATAAAATTATTTTCATTGCTATTTCATATCTGTAATTTTGCTACTGTTATGAATCATAAGGTAAAATATCTGTGTTTTCCAATAGTCTTAGGTGACCCTGCTAGCAGATCTCAACTTGTGGGTCATGAAAACACAGAGATTTACATTATGATTCACTAACAGTGGCAAAATTACAGTTATGAAGTAGCAACAAAAATAATTTTATGGCTGGGGGTCACCACAACATAAGGAAATGTATTAAAGGGTCAAGGCATTAAAAAGGTTGAGAACCAGTGCTCTAAGGTCTCAGAGAAGTCATATTGGTTGAACTCTTATTAAAAAATCAAGCAGCACAGCTCCATGTTGGTGCCAAGCAAAATAAGTTTATTTTACACTGTTCAATTTCAGGCCTTTTAGATTATTTTCCCCATTTCATGTTGCCATTGAACTAACATTGGTGTTGTGTCCATTATATATCAGGCACTGCAACCAGCATTTGGGAACAAGGATATAGTAGTGTTTCCTTTTGTGAAATGTAGATGATAGCCTAATAAGAAAACCAGGAATTAACATCCAAAGAAGTAACTGGAATTTTTAAAAAATATATTTTATTGATTTTTTTACAGAGAAGAAGGGAAAGGGATAAAGAGTTAGAAACATCAATGAGAGAGAAACATCAATCAGCTGCCTCGTGCACACCCCCTACTGGGAATGTGCCCACAAGAAAGGTACATGACCTTGACTGGAATCAAACCCAAACCTTTCTGTCCATGGAGCCAAAGTGATTTTGGCGAGTAACTGCAATTTTTACATTGAAAAGTGGTGACATCCTATCTGATAAAAGAGTAATATTCAAATTGACCTTATCCCTACTACACACACGAACCACGCCCACCAGCCACACCTACCAGCCAATGAGAGCGAGTATGTAAATAACCCAGGTTGCCCCTGGTGATAGAGGAAGCCAACCTTTCCACCTACCCTGGCTGGCCCAGGCCTCTGCTTAAGGCAACAAAGTTTCAATGGCTGCGGTCATGGAGCAAGCAGAAGGCTTGGATCCAGCTCTGCTCCAGGCTACAAAGTTTCAATTATAGAAGATAAATAAATCCCAGATACCAGGACCTCTGCTTGGGTCACTGGGGGCATGGCCAGCCTGCAAACTACCACAGACCCCTCCCCCAGGTCATACCACACATCAAGGGAACCCCTACCCTGATCCAGGACACCCTTTAGGGCAAACCAGCCAGTCCCCACCCATGCACCAGGCCTCTATCCTATCTAATAAAAGAGTAATATGCAGATTGACCATCACTCCAACACACAATATGACTGCCCCATGTAGTCAAAAGATCCTGCCCCTGTGTGAACGCAAGATGGCCACCACAAGATGGCCAGCAGGGAAGGGCAGTTGGGAGGGACCATGCCTGCAAGGGAGGGCAGTTGTGGGTGATCAGTCCAGCAGGGGAGGGCAGTTGGGAAGGATGAGGCCTGCAAGGGAGGGCAGTTGCAGATGATTGAGCCTGCAGGAAAGGGCAGTTAGGAGTGAGCAGGGCAGCAGAGAAGGGAGGTTGGGGGTAAGGAGACCTGCAGGGAAGGGTAGTTGTGGGGTGGGGAACCGAGGCCTGCAAGGGAGGGCATCTAGCAGTGACCAAGCCCACAGGGGAAGGCAGTTAGGGGCAAACAGGCTGGCAGGGGAGAAGTTAGCCATCAATGAGGCTGGCAGGGCAGTGGTTAGGGAGAAATCAGGCTGGCAGGCAGAAGTGGTTAGGGGCAATCAGGAAGGCAGTCAGATGAGCAGTTGGGAGCCAGTAGTCCTGGATTGTGAGAGGGATGTCCGACTGCCCATTTAGGCCCCATGCTAATAGGATCTGGGAGGGAGCAGGCTGGGCTGAAGGACACCCTTCTCCCCCCCTCACTCCCACCCCTCCTGTTTATGAATTCCGTGCACCAGGCCTCTAGTATAGTATAAAGCTTGTCAATAGAAAGATCTTTAGAGAGGTGAAGCGTAGCTTAACTTAATCATTGACTTTTACACCCTATGAATAGTATGGAAAAATATTTAGAGCAGATGGAACAGCATATATGAACAATTAGGGGAAAAAAACTGATTATCTTCAAAGAACTAAGAGTGTTGTGGATGTACTTGATGGGTTAGGCTGGTAGGAATGAATGCAGAGAGGAACACAAGGGCATGAGCAGGCTCACAAAGAACATCTTCACACCTGGGTTTCATTTGCATTGCAGTGAGAAGTTATCAAAGGACTGGAGTTATGAGATGTACTGAATGCTTTATAAACAATTATGTAGGCTTCTAATCTGTGGAGAATTGAAGGGAAGATATTAAGAATGGAACTGAGAAGAGAGCAGTTAGATAAATGTGCCTGCAGCTTAGCAGAGAAACTGTACCTGAGATATACATTTGTGAGTCAGTATTTAAGGCAAATAAAATAGCTTAGATTATGGAGAAAAGAGGAGAATGAGAGAAAGAGGAGAAGTGGAAAATGTTTCAGTATAATTTTTTTATAAATATATTTTATTGATATTTTACAGAGAGGAAGGGAGAAATATAGAGAGTTAAAAACATCAATGAGAGAGAGACATCGATCAACCGCCTTCTGCACACCCCCTACTGGGGATGTGCCCGGAACCAGAATACATGTCCTTGACCAGAATCGAACCTGGGACCTTTCAGTTTGCAGGCAGATGCTCCATCCATTGAGCCAAACCAGTTTCGGAATGTTTCAGTATAAATTTAACAAAGGAAATTTTAGCTAGTCAGAGGGAAAATGTGGAATATTCAGTGTTCCAGAAATTACAAGATAAACATGTTTTGAGATGTTGAGGTGTATTAACGATGTCATATTCTCCCAAGTGTTCTAGGGAGTTTATTATGAAAGTCCATTATTTGAAATTGGTAGCATGTAGTTAATTTCCAGTCTTAGAAGAAAAGAAAGTTGTTCTGAGTTAAAATAGAAGGCACAAAAACAATGATAGGAAGAAGTTGTATTATCAGTGAATAAATGTATATTTATATTGTTATTTTGTTGCAACTCTGTCTGTGAATTGGCAAATATTCGGTGCTTGAGTAGAGTTGTACTAAGGATATAAAATTTAGGGAGAGGAAGCCAAAAAGTTAGTGAAGACTACAGTTGAGCTTGAATAACAACCTGCGGTCTAACTAATATGACCCTGGGCAGACAAAAATCCCTGTAAAACTGCTGATTTTCCAAAAACTTAATTGTCCCTCAATATCTGTGTGGCTCAGTTCCATAACCTGACACAGATACCACAATCAGCAAATGCTCAAGTCAACATTATAGAAAGTCATAGATCAATACAAACAGTTGTCTCTCTGGCATACGTGGATTCCCAATTGTGACTCAAAAAGAGTATGGACATTTATTGGAAAAAAAACTCACGTGTAAGTCGACTTGCACAGTTCAAACCTGTGTTGTTCAAGAGTCATTTATATTTAGAAGAGGTGATTGTTTAGCTAAATCTCAAGGAATGAATAGGAGGTAAGTCAGCAGCTCTACCAATAGAGCAACAAAGGAATATTTGGGCTTATATTGCATAGGGGAATTATTAACATAACCCTCATCCATCAAGGTCTTGAAAAGTAGATCTTATACTTCCTTAGAACAAACAGTATCTAACTTTATTTATTCATTGATTTCAGCTCCACCTTTTTAATATACTATTCTTATGCTAAATGGGGGATGATAGAGGATTTAACCTCTATAGGAATAGTAGATCACAAAGTTAACTTGCAAATTAATTTAGAAAGTATCCTTGTTTAAATATTTAACTATATTTGATCTTCAACTTTTTATGCTTTATAAATTTTTCTTATGTTTCTTAGGTTCAAATAAAATGTCCTTTTTTTTTGCAAATTATAGTTTGATTTATGCAGGCTCAGTTCAATTTGCAACCTAGCTCTATAAATTTATGCAATCATTTCAAATACTAGATTAAAAATCTCATACAAATTTCCTCTATAACTTTTTAAGTTCTTTATTTGAGAAGAATGCTATTATTCTAAGTGCAAGTTGTTTTTACTACTTTTTTGAAAGGGCCATCAATGATAAGATGTCCAGGTACACTAAAGAGTAAATGGTATGCTGAATTTTTAAGAATATAGCAGCCACTAAGGAAAAACTACATTCTCATGAGTTTTGAGGGGATACTCTGGAGAAAATCTTACAGTTGTCACTCATGTCTTGCATAACAGAAAATATTTTTAGGAACTTCCTTGGCCGTAAATTCTATACACAATAGGATTAATTCATTGACTTTGACTCAGAACTCAATAAACTGAAAAGAGAAAGACTCATTTTCATTTCAATGCTCTGGAGAATAAGGCAGTTGGACACCAAAGTCATACAACTATTTAAATTTATATTGAGAAAATAATATTAAGAAAGAATACTGCCGATGGTTATATGACTGGGGGTTCATTATCTCTCATTCTCAATGTAATACTGAAATGTACCTTATTAATTAGTTATTGCGAATTAAAATAAGAAGCATATGGAAAATCACTGGTCAACTGATCTTAATTAATTGATTCTCTGTCCTTGTAAAAAGCAAAGTTTAATAGCGGCAAAAGACATTTTTATTTTTACCTGTAAAAAGAGATAACATTTTTATTTTTACCTGTAAAAAGAGATAACTCTAGAGATAACATTTGCATCTAAGTAAAATCAAAGTGATTTCCTCTATTTTATAAAGGCAAGAGTTCTTACCTAGATAGTTTAAAAACACTAATTATTTACACATTATATACTGTGGCTTTTAAAAAGTTCTGCAGGTCTTTAAATAACTCATATAATTAGTTTAGATACTTATCTATTGAGAAAGGTGATGTGAAGAACAAGCAATTACTTGTAAACATCTGCCATTGTTTTCAAAACATAAGAAAAAATTATTCCTTTAACTAATATATAAGAAACTTGGCTATAACCTATTTTGTATAAGTAAAAAGTATTTATAATACTGAGTTGTATAACTGGGAGCTAGATATACAGTCAGAGAAAAGTAAACAATCTAAAGACTCAAGGAGCTATTGGAAGCTAATACCTATTTTCCCAGGGAACAGAGTGTGCAAACCAAAGAACAAGCATCCTCTGGTGAATTAGTCTGCTTGGGCTGACATAGTGGAATACTAGAGAATGTAGGACTTACACAACAGATATGTTCTTGCTCTCCACTCTGGAGACCGGAAGTCCAGTGCCAGTATGCTGGCAGAGGTGGTTTCTGATCTGAAATAGATGCCCAGTTTGTGGGCTTGACCCCCAGGAGCAGTCATGCAGGGGCAGCTAATCAATGTTATAATCTCACATCAATGCTTCTCTCTCCCTTTCCCTTCCCCCCTCTGTAAAAATAAATTAAAATATTTAAAAATTACCCCATCTTTAAAATATCCATATGTATATATATGCATATATAAATTCAATATGTATGTCAACATGTAAAATTTGACAGAATTTAATATTTGCTTACATTTACAAATCTGAATTAAAAGGAATAGCTACAAGAACTTCTATTACTTATTTTACCATGATAATAGGAATCTTCTCCAGTCATCAAAACCAATCAGAAATTTTAAAAAGTTGTTTCCAAACTATGATTTATTGATCTGGTACAATTAAACAAGCAAACGGAATCAAACTAGAGAAAGTAACCAATGGGGTGGAGGGCACATATCATATTTTTCAGGGTTGCATCAGATCCAGTATTTCTTCTGCCCCAGGCCGTCTTTCCCTTTGCCTTGACTCCTTTTCTTCTCTTCTCAGGGACCAAAGAGAAGATTTGGAAAAGAGACCTGAAGTAGATGACAGAAGAATTATTTTTCAGTGCCAAGTTTTAGAGAATACTTCATTCTAAGTCTCTTACTTTCTTCCACTTCCTTCTCCCCTAGGGTGCTACCTCTGAAATGGCTGTCTTCAAACGCTAACACTGGTGAATAGTGAGATAACAATCATAAATTGGAAACATGGTGATGACTCTTTTTTTCTTAACTAAGTTTAAATATATTATATGTAATTATTCTGTGAAATGTTATAACTCAGTATTATATATTCAACCTGCATTATACTGAGAGATAATGGTTTAAAATTAAAGAACTTCTTGTTTAGATATAATAGCCATAATGAAACAAAACAATTTAATATTACAGAAAACATATCAGAAATCTTGTGATTATTCTATATTTTCTTCTTCTCCTTGCTTTTTTTCTCTGAGAGTTGGTGATTAGCTGCCACATTTGGAAGGTTGGGTGTTTGAGAAAAGAAATACTTTTTATTCTTGTTTTTATAATCACAACCTTACTTGTTACCAAAACTGATCCAGCCATCGTCCTTCCATCCACAACCAGTAATCATTGAAATGAATGTCATCTCACCTAATCAAGTAGTTTATTTTAATATACTGAGGGGCACAACTGAAATATGTTTCAAAATAACTTGAGAATAGAGAAAAATAACATATAAACAGAGAATGAGAATGATGAAGAGATAAGCAAAGGAGATAGTGAACACAATGATACATTGGTAAGAAACCAAACAGAACTTGCAGATTTTTATAATATTGGAACCTAATGTGCAAGGTAGAGAGTCAGAAATGTTAAGGCAGAAATGATCATAATTTCAATGTTTATTTAAAAAGCAGGACTTGTGTATAAGTATGTAGATATTAATTAAACAAATTTACCCAAATATTAATATATTAATAGATCTACATCAAGAAAATTTCAGAAAAAGAGATCTATATGTGGTTAATGTATGAATCATAACCATTTGTTTAAAATCTATCAATTGCAAGCCATACAAAAAGTCAATCCAGTAATAAAGTAGTTTGTTTAGAACATTTTATGGTAAATTAATTTTTATAAAGGACATAATTTTTTAAGCAATGTAACAACATAGGATAAAGGAGAGTGCAAACTTTCCTTCGACTAAAAACTTTTCCTTTTTCTTGCTACTGTGAGTCTTGTTATTAAGTTATTAAACCAATGTAAGCAATGATTCTAGAAACAGCCTCCTAGAGAAGAGGCTGACAGCTGATAGAGAGGTGGGGGCTGGGAGGCTGGGTGAAAAAGGTGAAGGGATTAAGTAAAAACAAAACAAAACAAAACAAAATAAAACAACAAATAAAAAACACAATCCTAACACAGACAGCAGTATGGTGATTACCAGAGGAAAAGGGGCTGGGGGAGGTAAAAGAGATTAAAGAAGCATAAATGGTGATGGAAGAAGACTTGACTTTAGGTGAACATACAATACAATATAATATATAGATGATGCATTATGGAAGTTTATACCTGAAACCAATATAATTTTATTAAACAATGTTACTACCATAAACTCAATAAGAATTTATCTCCTAAAATTATATAGCTCGTTTTTTTTTACATTTTATATCTACAATTTTAAACTGTTTCTAAATAAAAAATTCTATAAACTTGCACTTGAACTTCAAGTTTATTTGCCTTTGGTTCAGTTTTTAAAATATGTGTATAAGAATACAGAGTGCCTGCGAACAGTTGCTCTACCTACACATAGCTGTGTATTTCCAACTGTTTTATAAGGCATGTCTTTATTTTTCAAATGAATTCTTTATACCACTGAAATTCACATGCTTTTATATTGCCACGACTAAAATGAAAAGAGCCCCTTGCTGTGAGAGACATAAAAATATGTTAACTGAGAGTTATTGTAAAGCTATTTTTTTCTAAGCAATATATTTGGTATAATTACCTCTGCTACATAAACCAGACAAACTTAGAATTTCAATATTTATGAGAAAAATAAAATAAAACATTAATCCTTGTAAACTGGAAAATATCATAAAGCCCATTTACTCTTATAAAAAAATCTGCTGCAATCTAATTCCCTCTAGCAGGAAGACATGACTAGGATGAAGACCTGGAATCTTCTTTCCCTACCAATTGCCTTCTGTACCTCTATGGTGTCTCTTATGTAATAGTAAATAATCACAATCCCTGGGTAGGCATTATTACGGCCTGATATAGATATGGATTTACACCGTATTTTCCGGCATATAAGACAACTGGGTGTATAAGACGACCCCTAATTTTTCCAGTTAAAATATAGAGTTTAGGATATACTCGCCCTATAAGATGACACCCAGTGTATAAGACGACTCCCGACTTTTGAGAAGATTTTCCTGGCTTAAAAAGTCCTCTTATACACTGGAATATATGCTATATATGCCAGAGGCCTGTTGCATGAAATTGGTACCCTCAGGGGGGTCCCACAGCCTGGCCTGCACCCTCTTGCAGCCTGTGAACCCACCGTGGATGTTTGCTGGGAGTGGAGGTGGGAGAGGCTCCCACCACCACCATTGTGTTAGCCAGCCATGGGGCAGGGGAGGGTTGTGGGAGGTTGGCCAGCCAAGGAGGTACCGGGGGTGGGCTCCAGGGCATGTCCATCCCATCTCACTCCATCATGATCGGCAGGACCCTGGTAGCAAGCTCGCCTACCTCTCGGATTGTCTGCCCCATGGTGGTCAGTGTACATCATAGCAAGTGTTTGAGTGGCCTTAGCATATCATTAGCATATTACACTTTGATTAGTTGAACGGTGACTGGATGAATAGCCACTTAGCATATTAGGCTTTTATTATATAGGATATACACATGGGAAGAATATCGGTAACCTCTAACCAAAAATGTTTTATATGTTCAAATACAACTTTTTTTTTAAAGCAGACAAATTTAATACTTTATCCCATCTACATCATTCTACCTGAACTATTTGAAACAAATGTATAGCTTTTTTTTTTCAAAATACATCTGAATTTATATATAAATATAAATTTTTTTTCTACCTAATTTCTAAGAATGTATCGGAATGCTATTCAAATGAATTTTATACCCTTGTTTAGTTATGAGTCAAAAGAATCTTTGAATCCCTCCCCCCCAAAAAAAATCTGGAAAGATGAAGAGTGTGTAGTATGGTGTAGAGATAAAATCATAAGCTGTAATTGTGAAGTGTAGAGAACCCATAAAAGTAGTGTGGTAAAAATCAAGGTGGAATAGACACCTACCTGACTTATGGCTGGTAGATACTCTCATTTTTTTCCTGAAGGCAGAATTTTAGTAAACAAATAGGATCATATTCTTAAAAATATATATTTAAAATAATAACTTTCAGTATGTAGTCTGTTTTCCACAACAATCCTCAATATGAATATCTCAATATTCTGATAAAGATTCACAGACTATGGACTCAGAATCTAAAAGTAGACAATAGCAAAGGAGAGAATCTACCATGAATAAAAGTTAGCAGGAAAAAATAGACTTCAAAGGACTTCATATATTAAAATTAGAATGGATTAAGATGCAGATCAGATGCATAAGAAGAAAGAATAATTGAAGGGAAAATTTAAGTAGATCTTATGGTTATTTTAGCACTATATTTGGACAAAAGTTGAGACTTGTTAAATATAACCATAGCTGTGAAAATATTTTTGTTTGTGACCAAACTAATGATATTTGAAGTCAGATATTCTTAAACAATTAACTTCCCTAAGTCTCATATTTATCGTTTGTAAAAACAAAAGTAATAAGATGGTGACTTACTTCTTCATAAGATTATTATAAAGATTAGTGATCTAATATAAAAAAATTTATTGATACATACATTTGTCCCCATAAAAGTCATATTTGTTAGCTATAAAGTTCAATAATTAAAGTGTCTTATTTCACATAACATTAAACTGTATCTCAAAAATAATGAAAACTCCTCAGGGACCATTTGATTTGTCCAAAAATACTTATAGTACATTTGAAGAAATAATCTTTCAAATAGTACTAAAAAGAAACACTGTTGACAATTTGGTGTTTATCTTCTAGTTAAAAAAATTTATGTGATGACAAACATTTTAACAACATGAAATATCTTCTCCATATACCTTAATGTTCTCATTATAAATATTCTAAATTGGATTTTAATAGCTACTGAGTATCTTATTGTTCTCAATATTATTTGCACAATAGTCAATTATCAGATTCCAAATGTCTTTTGCATATAATTGTATAAGTATTTGCTTGGTATACATTTTTGATACAGAAAGTTCTATGCCAAATTTTATAAACAATTCGTAAAAATTTGGATATATGTTAATGTATTTCACTCTCAAATCTTGAACCAATTTATACTTCAAATGTGGTATGAAGATTTCCTGCACCCACACCAACACTGAGAATTATCCTTGAACATTTGATAGACAAATGACTTTTCTGTTTTATACAATGTAATTTATTAATTATAGAACTTGTTAAAAACTGAATCTTCTTATATTCAGAGAAGTGTTTGATTCACAGTAATTTTTTGATAAATATATGTTGAATGCATTGCACAGCTTCAAAGACATAAAACATAAATTGTTGCACATCCAAATAACCATTACACACTTCAAAGTGAATTGCTGAATAACTCAGATTAGTATAAATTAAACTCTCTTGGTATTAATCTTATTGGATTTAAAATAAACCATCATCAGGATCAAGAAAGTATTTATGAAATAATTAAGAAAAGCCTTTATCTTGTGATATAGTGGTTACTTTTTTTAAGATAATTCATTAGCATGTTATATATCTTTCACATGTCATTTTGGCTCCCATGTTTATAGTTGACATAATAAAAGTACAAAAGTATTTTTGAGATATAGGAATAAAGCATACTTTAAAATGTTGTATCATGTTCATTTTACAAAATATAAAATGAGGACCTAAAGAGGCTCTTTTAAGTGGAGGAAACATCTCTTTTAATTGCTAAAATTCTATGAGTTTTAATTACCATAAAATACTAAGGGAGCATACAACAGTTTTCCTGACTTTATATATTCCGGGTTTAACCTACCAAAGGAGAAAATCCACAAAGTAAAAAATGGGCTCTCACAAGAAAGTAATAAGTAACATATAAATAAAATATTTTAGTATAGACTGAAATGCATCAATTTAATTACATATGCAAAATTTTCACATCTATCATATAGTGGCTGTCATATATATATATGTATATATATATATATACACACACACACACACACACACACACACACACATATATATCAGATGCTTTAGCAACTAGGTTTAAGTTACAACTACAACTTTGATATTTTTAAAAAGTCAAAAGGCAGTATATTCACTTGTTACATTAATGGGAAATAATTGGGATAAACTTGGAAGGGGACAAGATAGAGTAATGTTTTACATTGGGGTTATCCAGAAGAGATCCTGAGACAAAAACACAAAGTAAAGTAGTTGGGGGAAGGGAGTGTTGAATATGAGGAGGGAGGGGGCTAAAAGTAATTGGGGGAAGGGGGCGAAAAAATAAGGAGGCAGTGGCTGAAGTTTGCATTATCAAGGTAGCTACATTGTCTACGAGTGGAAACTAATCCAGGAGAGAATACTAATCCAGGGCCCAATGTGAAACATGTACCCCAAATTTTCTGGAAGAGAACTGGGTTGCTTATGTACCTTTTTCATGTCAATCATTAGCTTAGGGCTGCTTTTAAGAGCATCCAGTATTGAGCACCTGCAGTCTACCATTATATAATTTGTAATTTGGCAAAGACTAGAGCAATCACCACAAAAGACTAGGAAACCAAACTGTAGGTCATTCCATGTTGGATTTATATCCAAAGCATCCTGAAACTCTGTTACTACTTATTTTCCTGCTTTCACTTAAGAGCTTTCAGAAAAAGCTTTTATAAAAACATCTGTGACCCCTGCAGGGCTTAGATTGCATTTTAGGGACAGTGATAATATGCAAGCTGACTCGTAGGGAAAAAAAAAGAATTAAGATGACTCTTTTTCGAGAGAAGTAGAAATAAATGACCCTAGACTCCAGAACTGGAGGAGGAACACAAACCCACAAAAGGAGAATTTAATATGTCTACATTAAAACAACAACAATGAAAACCCAGGAGATACCTCTCCTATACCACTTGTATTGAAACTGGGTTTCAGCCAGCCATCAGAATGAATCAGGCAACATGAGAGAGTAGCAACCCAGTCCACAGCTCCTGCCCTGCAGGATAATGCCCAGTAACATACAGAAGGTAACTTGGTCAGATTTTCAGCATCTCATTTGTGGGTGTGATTAGTAAGTCAAAAAGTGCAGAGATTTCAGGAATGCCATCCATGGGAAAGTCAGATATTGGAGATTAAGCATGAAAAAGGGCAAAGGTAATACCCAGCAGGAAACCATCATAAAATACTATCACTGATAGTATTACTGTTTTCGATTTCTGAGAGTTCACATTTTGAATGAACCACTTTTTTAAATGTTACCATGATGGATGTAACTATTGTTAAAAACTTATTCACACTTTGAGGAACTTTGAAAAGTATGAGTATAATACTTCACTGCTGGCTCCAACTCATGGATCTGAACATGATTCCCCACATAAATTTACTGAGCATAGAAGATGTTCTACAGTACTACCAAGTGTTAGGGGTTTTCAAGCAGTGACCATCCAGAATGCTTAAAGTCTAACACTTTTTAAAGCATATATTTCAATAGCCATTAATTCCAATTCACTATGACCACTATTATGCACTTTTACAAATGATAATATATTATAATTTATAATTTAGCTTACCTTTTCTATGTTACCAGACAATATCCTGCTCACCTCCAGAAAGAACTACTGGTGAAAGAAAAACTCTAAATGATCTTGATGCTCAGGCCAATTTATATTAATACAGTGGTACCTTGAGATATGAGTTTAATTTGTTCCGTAACCTTGAGGCGTGGGAAACTATGAGATGCTCCAGTCGCGATAAACGGTCATGTGCAGCCGGTTGATCTGCGCGATTACTCATATCTCAAATGTTGCTTGTATTTCAAAGCAAAAATCGCTCACTGGACGGCTCGTATCTCAAAAATCTCGTATGTTATGGCACTCGTATCTCGAGGTACCAGTGTACTAGAGGCCTGATGCTTGAAATTCGTGCATGAGGGGCCCCCTCAGCCTGGCCTGTGCCCTCTGACATCCCAGAACCCCTCAAGGGATACCTGACTGATGGCTTAGGCCCATTCCTGTGACCCTGGTGGGCTGAAGAAGAGAATCTAGTCCTGACCTCCATCTCCCTGCCGCTGCTGCCACCAGTACCACCCTCCGCAGGAGGCAACGTGGCACCAGCCAACCCCACTCTCCACAATCACCCCTCCTCCAGTATTGTTCACCACCGCCTCCCCATTTCTGTCCCCTACTTCTGCCCACTGGCACACCCCCAGGCTGGCCTGGCACTGTCTGCTCAGCAGCCCTGTCCTCCACCAACTGGTCATTCCAACATTCAGTCAATTTGCATTTTACACTTTTCTCATATAGGATTGGTGTAATTATTTTTTTAACTTATTATAAAGTCCGTTTGCTTAATAAGACCTCCTTCAATAATATAATAACAAGTGAAGTTATTCTTGCCAGAAAGTTTTAAAGTAAAAATTCAGCTAGACCAGCAGTTCTCAACCTGTGGGTAGAGACCCCTTTGGGGGTCAAACGACCCTTTCACAGGGGTCGCCTAAGACCATTGGAAAACACCTATTTCCCATGGTCTTAGGAACCAACAGACCGCTCCTCAGTGTAGCAAAATGTACCAATGTAGTTTACTGTTGTTATATTAAGACTGTTACCTATGCTATACCATGATTCAGGACAAAATTTCATTTATTTGTAATTAGAAATAAATATTTCACAATATATAATTATATATTGTTTTTGTGATTAATCACTATGCTTTACTTATGTTCAATTTGTAACAATGAAAATACATCCTTCATATCAGATATTTACATTACAGTTCATAGCAGTAGCAAAATTACAGTTATGAAGTAGCAATGAAAATAATTTTATGGTTGGGGGTCACCACCACATGAGGATATGTCTTAAAGGGTTGAGGCATTAGGAAGGTTGAGAACCACTGAGCTAGACTATATTTTTAACCGGTTCATAAAAAAAGAGGAAATCTGTACTATCAAAAGGGTAGTGTGCTAATTAGACCAGGAAACCTTTTCTACACATCCTTCTGGACAAAGCCATGGAGGTGGGGCCGAGGCAGAGATGACTAGGGGCACTCAGGCCAGCAGGGGAGGAGAGTTGGAAGCAATCATTCTGGCAGGGGAGGGCAGTTGGGGGCAAGCAGGCCAGTGGGGGGACAGTTGGGGGCAATCAGGCCAGCAGGCAGAACGATTAGGGGCAATCACAGGGATTGAGCCTAAACTGGCAGTCAGACATCCCTCTAAGGGCTCCCAGATTGGAGAGGGTGCAAGCTGGTCTGAGGGAAACCACGCTCCTGTGCATGAATTTCATGCACCAGGCCACTAGTAATGTTATAACTTTTGAACTATATAATTAAGATAAGGTGACTAAGAATAAACAAGAATGAGTGTTAAAAATTTATTCCAAACATTGACATATTATAAATACTAAAATATTTTTTCTCTTAAAATATTATTGATTTCTGAGAAGAATGGAGAGAGAGAGGGAGACAGAAATATCAATGATGAAAGAGAATCACTGATCAGCTTCCTCCTGTATGCTCCATACTGGCGATCAAGCCAGAAACCTGGGCATATATCCTGAAGGGGAATTGAACCAAGATTTCCTGGACAGGTGGTTGACACCAAACACTGACCCATGCCAGCCAGGTTTATAAGTACTTTTTTTTGTTGAATTTTCCACATATATGAGATCTTAAAATAATAATAATAATAATAATAATCAAATTCTATCCATTATTTTTTTAATTTTTTATTTTTAAGTACTTTTATTGTGTTACATATATATATGTGTGTGTATATATATATATATACACATATATATGTATGTATATATACATATGTGTGTGTGCATATATATATGTGTATGTATGTGTATATATATATATATATATATATATATATATATATATATCTTCCCATTGCCCCCCCTCCCAGGCATATTCCAACCCCCCAGTGTCTATGTTCATTAGTTATGCTTATATGCATGCATACAACTCCTTTGGTTGATCTCTTATCTACCCCACCTCTCCTTCATCTTATTTTCCATTATTTTCTTGTATCCAATAATATTAAACATTATCCATCCTGTATGAAGTACTTTCCTCTACTCTCCATCATACTTATTATTCATACTACTATGATTAATAATTTTTAATATCTTAGACATTTATTATTTACATAATTTTCTATTGTATTTTGATACATCATGTTGCATTTTAACATGTAAATATATGTACTGACAAAGATTAAGAAAGTAAACAAACAGAATCTCCTTAGCAATGCCATTTATACTTTTTATGGAGGTATCCATGTTGATTTAAACAAATTAGATTTAATGTAGCTTTGCTGGGGCAAAATCTATGACATAGCAGATTAGTATCAGACATAAATATATTAACTACAGACATACGTATATAGTTCACATTCCTTATATGTTTAATATCTTGCAGTAATTAAGAAAAATGTGGCAACCAAACTAAACTCTGCTAATAGAACCAACCAGAGCTAAACATATTAAATTAGCCAGGGGATAGATCATGAAAAACTCACTCTACCAAAATCCTGTTAAGCTGAGCAAAGACACACCACAGACATGTCCACTTATTACATCATAGCCTCACTGGCTTCTCTCCCAAAAACAAGAAGCATTTTGCTTGTCAACAAACATCTCCCAGTAAGAAGCACCAATCAAATAAAAATGCAACAAATTTCAATCGGTCTAGCATTAGCAAGCACAGGATCCCAGCTCCCTTAAGTACACAAGTCTTTTCTGAGTTCAGAGCTCGAATGGGGATCAGTTTATATTTTAAATCTATTAGCACTTTTTTTTTCTGTATACCTTTTCCAAGACCAATTAGGTTTCTGTATAACTGCTACCCTGACCTTGGGGAATCTTATGTTTCCTCACCTATGTTGGTACCCATCTATGAATAAATGGCAAAGGCACAGAAGAAAAGACAAATACAAACATTTAATCCAGAATGGGGCACCTTTTTGATAGGGCATCAGACTGAAGTTTAGACTGAAATATCCGTTTAAATCTCCTGAGGCACATCATAATATTTAAATCCGGAATAATACATATAACTCTGCCAAAGATGTAATGATAGACTTTCCCACTGTAAGAGATTTCCAATAAAACAGACATGATTCCATTTGTCTGTCAATATCTCCCACAGACTACATGATCCATTTACTTAGCTGAAGTAAATCTTTAGCGGAATCCGATATTATTCGTATAGAATTGTGTTCAGCTCCGAGGAAACAAAGAACCCTATGAAAACGGCAATTTTCTTATATAGCATCACGTCTATTATCTCTCACCAGCATGTGGCTAAAATTTCTACTCACGGCTCAATTACTTCCTATTCTCTTGAAACTTCATTCACAAATATGGATCTAGTCTCTCTGGCACATCAGGCATCTCTCTAGTTACCTAGTTACAGTGATGGACAAAACGGAGGTGGTACAAGTTATCTTTGTTGTGTAGTGTACAGACTCAGAGTTTCCCTGGCACCAATTTATCAGCGTTCTCAGTCCCACGCGATTTCCTTCTGCATTATGTGAGCAATAGTTCCGCAGATGTGATTCTCTTCCTGCTCTGTCTCTGGACACATGCCACAAATTCTTTGATATCTGGATTCCTTTCTGGTTATCAGCTCTTCGGAATGATTGATGCATTTCTCAGGCTGCTATGTGGTTGGATTCACTTCTCTCCACTTTCTCTTCCAGAATATTGAAACCATGCAGTCAGTCAGCTCTTATCACATGTATCTAGAGCAGAGTTAAAGGTAGGTTGCAGAAGGTAGAGAAGACAGTCCCCTATGCTCCAGGTAAGACCAACTCTGTGGTACAGGTTGTATACTTAGTCTTCCCCTGAAGTCAAAGGGAATCTAGTCTCCAACTGTGCAAACTCCCAAAGCAAATAAATTTAAAAAAAATCTGCCGAGACTGGTTTGGCTCAGTGGATAGAGCGTTGGCTTGCGGACTGAAAGGTCCCAAGTTTGATTCTGGTTAGGGGCATGTACCTTGCTTGCGGGCACATTTCCACTGTGGGGCGTGCAGGAGGCGGCTGATCAATGTCTCTCTCTCATCGATGTTTCTGACTTTCTCTATCCCTTTCTCTCTGTAAAAAATCAATAAAATATATATTTTTTAAAAATCTAGCCCGGCTTTTATTGTTCAGTGTCTGAGCATTGACCCCTGAATCAAAAGGTCACTGGTTTGATTCCTGGTCAGGATACATGCCCAGGTTTGTGAGCTCAATCCCTGGTCAGGGTGTATGCTGAAGGCAACCAATCAATGATGATTTTCTTCTCATCGATGTTTCTATATCTCTATCCCTTCCTCTATATCTAAAACCAACTTAAAAAATATTGTTTAAAAAAAAATACTTATCACAGTCTTTGCTTCTAGGGAAGCTATTCTAACCTAGTATTATTCAAAAAATTTTGCACACAGAGGTATATGTTTCAATTCATTTTGAAATGTAGCCAAATTAAAAATATGTATTGAAAATTTTATTATTTGTTTACATTATTATTATTATTATTATTATTATTATTATTATTATTAACTAGAGACCTAGTGCAAGAAATTTGTGCACAGCAGGGGAGGGCGTGAGGGAAGAGGGTTGTCCTTCAGCCCAGCCTGCTCCCTCTCCAATTTAGAACTTCTTGAGAGTTATCCAACTGCCCGTTTAGGCCAGATCCAAGTAGGATCTCACAATCAAGGACTGCTGGCTCCCAAATGCTCACCTGCCTGTCTTCCTCATTGCCCCTAACTACGTCTGCCTGCTAGCCTGATAACCCTGAACCACTCCCCCGCCAGCCTCATTGATGCCTAACTGTTCCCCTGCCAGCCTGTTTGTCCCTAACTACCCTCCCCTGTGGACCTGGTCACCCTAACTGCCCTCCCCTGCAGGCTTGATCACCCCCAACTTCCCTCCTCTGCTGGCCTGGTCACCCCTAACTGCCCTCCACTGCTGGCCATCTTGTGGTGGCCATCTCGTGTCCACATGGGGGCAGGATCTTTGACCACATGGGGCAATCATCTTGTGTGTTGGAGTGATGGTCAATCTGCATTACTCTTTTATTAGATAGGATAGAAGCCTTCTGCAAGGGTGGTGGACAGTTAGTTTGCCCTGAAGGGTGTCCTGGATCAAGGTGGGTGTTCCCTTGGGGCATGGGATAGCCTGTGGTGGTTTGCAAGCTGGCCAAGCCATATGGCGACCCAATTAGAGGCCCTGGTATCTGAGATTTATTTATCTTCTACAATTGAAACTTTGTAGCCTGGAGCAGAGGCAAGCCTTCTGCTGCACAGCCAGTGAAACTTTGTTGCCATAAGAGGAGGTATGGGCAACCAGGATTTTTGGAAAGCTTGACTTCCTCCATTACCAGGGCAACCCAAGTCTCTCCCCTGCTCTCTCTGTGGCTGTGGCCATCTTGGTTGGGTTAATTTGCATTCTTGCTCTGATTGGTCGGTGGGCATGGTTTGTTGGCACAGTTTGTGGGTCTAGCAGAGGCATGGTCAATTTGTATATCACTCTTTTATTAGATAGGATTATTAATTCACTGTTTTTAAAAAAATATATGTTATTGATTTTTTACAGAGAGGAAAGGAGAGGGACAGAGAACGAAAAACATCAATGAGAGAGAAACATCGATCAGCTGCCTCCTGCACACCCCCTACTGGGGATGTGCCCTCAACCAAGGTACATGTCCTTGACCGGAATTGAACCTGGGACCTTTCAGTTTGCAGGTCGGCATTCTATCCACTGAGCCAAACCGGTTTCAGCTCATTGTTTATTTCTATGATTTTTTTAACATTCTTTATTGTAAGTATTACATGTTCCCTTTTCCCCATTGACCTCTCCCAGCCAGCCCCTGCCCCTCAGCCCAGGCTTTTTGGCTAAGATTAGGTGTACTATCTGTTCTTATCAGTTTCATTCACTTTTAAATGGTAAAGTATATGTGGATATTTCTTTAGGTTTTATTTTATATTATACTAATACTCTGTATAAAATGTTATAATTTATTATTAGAAAAAATGTTTGAGTGTGGCAGGCAAGACACAGATTAAATATACTCTTTCATGACTCACTGAACCATGTCCCACTGCTGAGATCAGAATCCAACACCTGACCCCTGTGCCTTTTGTTTACAAATTCTAACTTGTCAAAATTTTACTGAATGAGAGGCTAAGGACAGATAAGACATGCCCATTTTATAATTATTATAATTAAAAAGTACATAATCAGTGAATAGGTGTGTGCAGTATGACACAATCAGACTATAGTACAACAAAGTACTCCCTTCACCTTGCTTCTCGTCTTCTCAAGAATCGTTTCAGCTCTTTAACCTACTCTAATTTCTTTCATTGCCAGTTTAATTTAATCAATTTAGAAGTAACTTTCACATTTTGTTCTCTCAACATTTCAGAACATGTCTAATCAATCCATGTATTCAGTTCCCTCTGTTGGAAATATGTAGAGTGATACATGTTTTCTTTTTTCTTTTTTTAAAATATATTTTATTGATTTTTTACAGAGAAGAAGGGAGAGGGATAGAGAGTTAGAAACATCAATGAGAGAGAGACATCGATCAGCTGCCTTCTGCACACCCCCTACTGGAGATGTGTCCACAACCAAGGTACATGCCCTTGACCAGAATCGAACCCGGGACCTTTCAGTCCGCAGGCCGACTCTCTATCCACTGAGCCAAACTGGTTTTGGCAATACATGTTTTCTTGATTGGAAACTATTATAGAAAATCAAGGTACCCAAGTACATTCATGTGTCTTATAAGATAGTTTTGCAAATATCATCTGAGTATTTAATTTAGGGCAGCGCTCCTATTCCCATTTTTTTTACAAATCTGTGATGAATTTTTAAAGAGTGTTTGCTATTTTTTTAATGAGTTTAGAATTGCACAACCTCTGTAATTAAAAGCAGATAAGACATATTAAGTTACCTGACTTTATTTAAAGATTCTTTGGGAGCTGGAACAATTATGGTCGCTTTGTTTGTATGTGTGTGCCTCTTCTGTAGTTTTGCTCAATTAAGGCTTTATTCTCTCGTCTTTTATTTCCCAAATTACGACCTTTCCAAATATTTTTGTCTGCATCAAAGAGCACATGAGTGACATAAAATCATGTATTATTTTCATACTCTAATGCATTTTGTTATTAGGGAATATACTTATGATGTAATGTAAAACAACTAGTTCAGCCTTTTTTCTGATATTTCTTTACTGGGAGTTTTATAGAAAAAAAAATATTGATTGTTTTTGTTTGTTTGTTTGTTTGTTTTTATGGAGGACAACACATAATTTTTTTAAAAAGACTCCAGAACTATTACACAACTTATCTACAAATAATCATCTTTTTGTTTGCCCCAAGTGTCTCTAATCTATGGGCCAGAGAGTAATTAAATTTATATGCTCATTATACTGATAGAGGAACTTAAATGCCATTCACAATGATGTCAAACTTTTTCAGAATCTTTATTTAGTTTTTGTTTGCTTGTTTATTTTTAGGCTTTTTAAAAATTTCAAATGATTTATTTTCTTTAAAAAAACGAGAGAAGCTTCCTGGAATGCTTAGATGGATAACATTTCAAACTTTCTTTAGGAGATTCTTTGAGGGCAAAGCTTATTTAATCTGACCACTCCATTGATGTTCGAGATAATTTCTAAACTTCCTAGGCCTAAAGGAAGTATTTCTAACTTCATACCATTCCAATGAGAGGAGGATATCGTAAGTGATACATTCTAATCTTTCTTTTTTTTGAAAAATTATCTCTTGTGACTTCCATTTCTTTAGGCCCAACAACTTGACTCTTTTATTTGACAACTCTTTACATACTTAAAGAAAGTCAACTTAACCAAAAAAGAACAGTAAAAATGCAAGAAATATATGAAATAAAATTCTTAAGAGTTTTCAGGACTCTTTAAGGTAATTTATTCCATCCCCTTCCAAAAATAAATAAATACATCTTGAACCCTTACATAGGGATATGCACAACTGTTTAGCCTCTGTGTGAAATGAACAACATGTGGGAAAACAGAAATTAAATTGAATTGCGCTTATATAAATTCATTGAACTTAACAACCAACTAAATCACCAACCACATAGAGAAGCTTGCAAATAATTCCCATATTTACAATAAAGATGAAGTAAAGAAAGCATCACCTAATGAGTTCATATGGGAAAAGAGATTCCTTCTAAGTGAATTCTTATTCCAATAACTATTTCTCTTGATCTAATTGATATTCTATTGTGTGTTTTTAAATGTCTGCCCATTTTTTTGTTTTCTAATTTGTTGCCCTTTTATTGGTGGAATTATCTCTTCATTTATTTTCTTGACTATTTTGAATTTATTTTTCCAAAGACTGAAAATGTCCCATAAATTTCATGTCATGAGAATTTTATATTCAAATGTTCAAGGTTGTTGACTATTTCTTTTTTATTTTTTAAATATATTTTATTGACAGAGAGGAAGGGAGAGTGATAGAAAGTCAGAAACATCGATGAGAGTGAGACATCGATCAACTGCCTCTTGCACGCCCCACACTGGAGATGTGCCCACAAGCAAGGTACATGCCCCTGACTGGAATCGAACCTAGGACCTTTCAGTCCTCAGGCTGACGCTCTATCCACTGAGCCAAACTGGTCTCGGCGACTATTTCTTAACCATGCAATCTTTCATGATTTTAAATTTACTTTCTGGGATGATATTGATTGCTATAATTTGAGGAAAACCATCATTTAACATGGCCACTTCTTTGATATCTGGGACCCGTTTTCAACATCCTAGCCACAGGGTAATTCTATCATCACTCTCAAACAATGTCAGTGATCCCCCAAATCACTAAATTCTCAGTCATATTTTCAAATATTATTTTTTTAAATGATTCCTTGTGTTTTCTTTGCTTTTTTAATTCTTTTTTTATCATCACCTTTTCATGGCCAATAGTTATATAGTTAGTTCCCATCCTTTTTCTATCATCACCTTTTCATGGCCAATAGTTATACAGTTGGTTCCCATCACTCATGTGCTCTTCCCTGTCCTTCCAGATGGCATTTCACAACTCCTGCCTACAGCAGCATTGGGCATAATATAAACCCAGTCAAAAAAGCCAGTGGGCAGCTTGGTTTACTTCCTGAGTATGGCCGTGGGTGGGTCTGCCTACTGCACAGGGCCAACAGTTTGCTAAAATCTGTAGCCTCAGGGAATTGGACACAGTTGTTTTTGTTTTTGTTTTCCATCAGACTTCTTTTTCACAACACGTCCTCCTTGGGCACTGTAAAAACCTCTTCTGGCTCACTTCCACCTTGGAAGGGATTTTAGTTCCTTTCTCCTGCAAATGCCAAATTCTGCGCCACCAGGGCCTTCTCCTTTACCTGAATTGGCTGAAGCTTGAGTTCATCCCTCAAGCTTCATCCCTGCTTCCCTCATGACAGTGTTGTTCCACCTTCGGTTCATACAGATGTTAGGCTGCGTTCTCAGCATCGCTTTAGTTATCTGGTCTTCAGTTTGATATTTTTTTCCTATCATTGTTATGCATTGACACAGAAAGAATGTATCCAAAAAAATTTTTTTAACAACATCTCACCGGAAATCACTCTGAATTTTCAAATTTGAGTCATGATTTTCTATGGGAAAGCCATGAGGTGGACACTAAATACGTAAGTTAATGGTTATGTTCAGCAGCAAACAGGAGAAGATGAGTCAGAAACCAAGCTGACACTTGAAATACAGAGGTATTCAGGCCTCAGGGGACAAAGAGAGCCAAGTCAGCACCAGAGACCATCTGCAGTATAGTCAAGAGTAAGCAACCACAGCAACAATTACAGTTTATGGCAAAGGCTTAGCATCTCAAAGCTTATGAAATATGCTACTAGAGGCCCATTGCAGGAAGATTTCTGCAAGAATAGGGCTTCCTGTGGTGTCCTCTACTGCCCTGCCTGCTTCCCTCCTATCTCTGCTGATCCACCAGCTTCCCTCCCATCTTCACAGCTTCCCTTCCTTCCGAAGCACTTGGTTTCCTTCTAGGCTGTCTTCAGTCTTCGCTCTGTGTGGGGATATGCAAATTAGCCGCCATCTTGGTTGGGTTAATTTGCATACTTGCTCCTGATTGGTTGGTGGGCATGGCTGATGAGCATGGCTGGTAGGTGTAACAGAGATATGGTCAATTGGCATGTTTCTTTTTTTATTGGATAGGATTTTATGGAAGTAAGGGGTGGGAAAATAGTAATCTAAAAAATCTCTATACATCAATAGTGAGGCTGCCAAGATAATTCTCTGGACATCTTTGGTCATGAAATGTGGTCATGTAATGGCAAATGTTCCTCATCTGTGAAGCATCACAATCTGTACTTTCTGGTTCTCTTAGTCCATGGTTCTGGTGATGCCATCATTGCTTGTATTAGGTGGTCTTATCCCTTACATTGTCCTCTTCACAGCAGTGTATTTCAAGAAAATATCCACGAGGCTACAGTACTTTAAATACATATTTTTAGAGCAGAAGATTTGAAATTGATCCTACACTTGGGGGCTGCCGTCTAATTTCAGTTTATATAAGACTGCCTACAACTTATAAACCAATCTTAATAAACTAATCTGGCAAAGTTCAAGAGATACTATTTTAAGATTTCTTCAGAGGAAAGTACTCAATATTTTCAGATTAAACCCTTCATAAACAATATATTTTAATCAACGTGTTGAAATATATTTTTTGAGCTTTGATTTCATGTTTGAGATAATAACAAAGTCAATTTCCAGGATATTATTACCAACAATAAAATATCTGCAAAAGAGATTTTTTTTAAATCATGCATTTATTTAGATTAACAAATGTATCATTTGTATAATATATACATGTGTATGGCAAATTTTAGAAATTTCTCCAGTTGCTTTCTAATATCCTCAACAGTTTGAATTATTGACTAGCATAACCTAGAAAAGATTAAAATCCATTGTAAATTATGTCAGGAGTGATAACCTCCTATTCTTGAATATTTAAAGTAATTAGCTGATAAAGTATGTTCTCTAAGTATGAATTTCTCCAGCTTGAATATATAGTATACTTTTAAAATATAATCTTTACTTCCAGATTACAATATTGTTATTGTAATGAACATTATTGCAAACTTTGAAGAAAGAGATGGACACATGAGTAAAAGTAGATGAGGGTATCTCAAGCTTATTTCTTTCTGAATGCTAAATAAGAAGGTTTTTGCACAAGAATCAGAAATATATATTCAGGGACTAAGAAATTAATAAAATAAAGAGTAATGAGGGCTTTAAGCATACTGGCAGGGTGGAATGCACACACACCCAGAATGCAATGAAAAATTTTTGAAGGAAGTACAGAAAAATAAAACACAGTTAGGTTCATACTACTTGGTACACAGATTGCTGATTTTAGCTCCTAACACACAATAGCACAAAAAACATGTTGTAACATCTAACCTCTACTGTTAATCAAATATAAAACTATGAATCTCAGGTTATTTACTACCTTGAAATGTTGTATATAAAAAGGACTGACCCCTTACAATTCAAAATAACATTGCCCCTTAATTTTCTATGCAAATTAATTTAGGACTGATCGTATATCCAAATTTTATTTTAAAATATAAATAATTTAAATGTATTCCAATTTATATTCTTACTCTGGCAAGGGTCAAAGCATAATCATTATTTTTTTGTTGATAGTATGCTTTTATTATTATAAACCTGGGTATGCTTAAAATGCAACTAAATTATTTCTGCTTTGGACACAGGTTGGTCAATGTTTAAATATAATAGTCTAAATAGTCTTATCTAAAATTTTTACTTTTTAAGCCTTTGCTTGTGGATACATTTTTGCATCTATTTCTCAATCAAAAAGAGATGTTACTTTAAATCAAAAATTCTCTGATGTGAACCATAAAGAGATTCTTATATGGTCAAGAAAATCAAACCATAATATTGGCTAATTTTACACTCTGCATGTTATCTTGTGGCCTCTGGTGTTAATGGCTCCTAATTTTTCATGTTGATGCACACTTTTAAAAGTAAAAGCAAAAATATAGACGAATAGAACAGAAATCAACAGGAAAGAAAACCCAGAAATCGACCGAAGCCATTATGCTCAATTAATATTTGACAAAGGAGACAAGAACATACAGTGGAGTCAAGACAGTCTTTTCAATAAATGGTGCTGGTAAAATTGAACAGGTACATGCAAGAAAGAAGAGAGAAAGAAGAGAGAGAGAGAGAGAGAGAGAGAGAGAGAGAGAGAGAGAGAGAGAGAGAGAAGGAAGGAAGGAAGGAAGGAAGGAAGGAAGGAAGGAAGGAAGGAAGGGAGGTAGGGAGGGAGGGAGGGAGGAAGGGAAGGAGGGAGGGAGAAAGAAACTAGACTACCAACTTATAACATACACAATAGTAAACTCATAATTGGTAAAATACTTAAATTTTACTTGTGAACCATAAAAATCTTAGAAGAAACCATAGG
>PVJN01019254.1:0-37651 GCA_004026805.1 Lasiurus borealis | reverse complement strand
TAAAAAAGGAAATGTATGGCCTGTCTACGGGACGGTAGTCGTTGTCATCACAAACCAGCTCACGGATGGGCCACAGCGTAGCCGGAGCTGTTCAGGCCGTGTGAGGTCTCTTTAAATCAGGAGTCAGATGCCTGACGGTAGCTTCGGGGGGAAGGGGGCTTCTATTCCAGGAAAGCCTTATGTTTGGGGGAGGCCTTATGATCAGGGAGGTCTTATTTTCGGGGGGGGTGCCTTATATTACAGCGAGAGCAAAAATGGAAGTAGGTCTTATTTTCGGGGGATGTTGTTATTTTCAGGGTTGTACCCATAAAGCACTGGGCAAGATGTCACAGGCAGTGTTGTTGGAGGGCATGTCCCTGGCGCTGGGCAGATGGGGCTTCGGGGACAGGAATGACCAGGTCACCCGGGCTGTGGGCCTCTCCTCCTCCTCCCTCCCTCCCTCCCACAGGGACTTCTGGGAGGTCTCCAGGGGCACCTCCTGCTTAGGACCCTACGCACCCACATCCCCCTGCTCTGAGCATCCAGAGGAAGGCGCGCTGCCCACATGCCAGCACAATTTTCCAAGTAAATGCCCCGGGTCTGGTCTCCATTCCCGTGGTTACGCGCCGACAGCCTGCATTCCATCTGTGGATGCTCAGACCCGGTGTGATGGATGGCATGGTGTTTCGAAACCATGCGAGGCAGCCTCCATATGCCAGGGGATTCCGGATTTAAAGAAACCATATTGTTAAGATATTTTCAAACACCAAAAAAAAGAGAAAGAAAGAAAAAAAAAGATCTGGCAAATCTTCCAGAAGAACACACACGGGCCTGCATTTGTGCTTGGGCAGGAGGGGCTGGAGCTGAACAGCCCACACCCTATTGCAGTGGTTCTCAACCTTCCTAAGGCCGCGACCCTTTAATACAGCTCCTCATGTGGTGGTGACCCCCAACCGTAATATTATTTTCGTTGCCACTTCATAACTGTCATTTTGCAACTGTTATGCATCGTATCTGTGTTTTCCAATGGTCTTAGGCGACCCCTGTGAAAGTGTTGTTCGACCCCCAAAAGGGTCGTGACCCACAGGTTGAGAACCGCTGCCCTATTGGGTCTGGGACTACCCAGGCCCGCCCCCCGCCCAGGGCACCCTCTAACTCACCCGCCACCCATGCCCACCAGTGCCTGTGACCAGCGTGGTTCCTGCAAGCATCTGCACGCCACCCCACCGGCCCCTGGCTTTCGGGCCCTCCCCGGGAATTCACTCCAAGAAGACTTTCTTGCTTCCGACTCCCGCCCCCCCATCCCTCGGCCCTGGAGCGCAGATTTTGAAGCAGGCGCCATTGATTAGCCAGCCGGGGACGGGTGATTAATTAGACACGGAGACTCGCGGCAGGAGAGCCTTGGCGGCCGCTTTGATCTTGGATGTCTCTGGAATCTTGCCGCCGCTGGGGCCGCTGCGTGCAGATGGTTCAGTATTAATGACAACCACCGGCGGCCCTGGTCCCTTCCTCCCGGAGAGCTGTCTGCCTCCCCACCCTCCGGGGCTGGGTGTGGGTGGGGGTGAGGGGCTGTGATGGGTCTCTGGAGCAGGAGAGAGAGGGGTGCGGAGGAGGGAAGGCACAGGTCCACACCTGGCAAGCTGCCAGCACGCATTCTCTCTTCTCCACGCGTTGTTGTCACCGCCAGGCGATGCTCAGGACAGGCGGAAGGGGTGGGGTGGGAGGGAGGGTGAGGAGAAGCAGCTGAGAGCTGAGAGGAGGGCTCCTGGAGGGAGCTGGCCACCCACAGGCAGTTCTGGGCCCCGCGGAGACAGGAGACACGAGAACGACTGGAGGAGGTGCAGGCTCCTGGGCCCCCAACTCAGACCTGCTGAGTCAGAACCAGATTTTAACCAGACACCCTTCTCCCCCAAAGCCATTCTCCACCAAAGCACCTTCCAGCTCGATCCGGGCCCCAGCACAGAAGGGGTGGTTCTCACATGACTATGGGATCTGAATCTTACCCCTCGCCCCCACCTTCCCCCTGGCCCAGGGCCTAGCGCAGAGGTTTTCAACCTTCCTAAGGCTGAGACCCCTTAATACAGTTCCTCATGTGGTGGTGACCCCCAACCATGAAATTATTTTCGTTGCTACTTCATAACCGTAATTTTACTACTGTGATGCATCGTAATGTAAGTATCTGTTGTTTTCCGACGGTCTTAGGTGACCCCTGTGAAAGGGTTGTTTAACCTCCACAAAGGGGTCGCGACCCCCAGGTTGAGAACCGCTGGCCTAGCGCATAGTAGGTGTGCAGTCAGTTTTTGTAGATTTGAATCCTCCGTAGGGATTAGGTTTTGTTTTTTGTTTTTTTTTTTTAAATGTATTTTTATTAATTTTTCTCAGGAAGGGAGAGGGACAGAGAGCCAGAAACATCGATGAGAGAGAAACATCCATCAGCCGCCTCTTGCACGCCCCTCACTGGGGATATACCTTCAACCAAGGTACATGCCCTTGACTGGAATCGCACCTGGGACCCTTCAGTCCACAGGCCGACGCTCTATCCACTGAGCCAAACCGGTTGTGGCGGGGTTAGGTTTTCTATGTGGTTCTCAGCTTTGGCTACATACTTGATGCCCCCTCCCCCTCACCAAGGGGACCTTTAAACATGACTGGTCACTGGGCCCCACCCCCAGAGAGACTAACGTAATGCCCTGGGCATGGCCTGTTATGAGTATGTCCTGGGCATGGCCTGTTATGTCCTTGGTGTGGTCTGTTATGATCTAGGTGTGGCCTGTTATGTCCTGGGCGTGGCCCGTGATAACTATGTCCTGGGTGTGACCTGTTACGTCCTGGGCGTGGCTTGTTATGTCCTGGGCGTGGCCTGTTATGTCCTGGGCGTGGCCTGGTCTTAGAGGCTTGATAGCTCCCCAGAGTCCCAAGTACGTCCAGCCCTGGCTCAGAACCGCTGGGTTGGTGTCTGTGATAAAAACTCTGAGTGGCAAAGGCAAACCCCTCTTCCACATCCCACAGGAGGCTGATGTTGGAGACCTCCTCACCACCTCTCTTTTCCCTCAGGGTTGGAACTGGGCATCCATTGCCCCACTGAAGAACCCTTGCTGGCTGGCACTTTGGGGTCAAGGCATCTGAAATACGTATATTTTTGAGCCGAGACTGGTTTGGGTCAGTGGATAGAGCGTTGGCCTGTGGACTGAAGGGTCCCAGGTTCGATTCCGGTCGGGGGCATGTACCTTGCTTGCGGGCACATCTCCAGTATGGGGGGCGTGCAGGAGGCGGCTGATCGATGTCTCTCTCTCATCGATGTTTCTGACTTTCTATCCCTCTCCCTTCCTCTCTGTAAAAAATCAATAAAATATATTAAAAAAAATAATAATGAAATATGTATATTTTTGAATGCCAGGATCCCACTTGGGGGTGGTACTCACTGCACCAGGGGCACACAGGGATGTGAGGGCTCATGCACATTCCTGGGCCCACCTGCCCTTTCACCTCCCTCTCCTCTCCCACCTCCTCTCTCTCGTCAATTCCATCTTTAGACCTCGACATGGCCACTTCCTCTGGGAAGCCTTCTCTGACTACCCCCAGGGTCAGCAGGTTCCTTGGTTCCATGCTAGCAAAGAGTGGTGCTCTTGTCAGGATGCAGCACCAGAGGGGGGCGCCCCCTTCTGGACTGGAGGTTCACTGCAGTCCTTCATGGTGTGTCTGAGTCACATCACCTGGGCTCAGTTGAAATTGCAGTGAGTGATTGCGTGACTATCAATGAGCAAATGAATGAACGAATGAATGAATGAATGAGTGCACAAGGTTCTGCAGGCACAGGTGGCCGAGGGTCCACAATAGAGGGAAGGACTCTCTTCCTTCCCACAGGGCTTCTGGGGAGCCATGTTTTATCTGATTACCACCGGCTGTGTTTCTTAGGTCTATAATTCCCCAATAATTAGGTTTTCAGGCACGTATGTCTCGCGGTTTGAATAGGATTCAGTTCCAGCTCTGTTGCTAAAGTAACCGCACACGTAAGCCCTCAAAAAAAAAAAAAACGGGCTTTCATAGAGACGGGCTACGGTGAATGTGTGCTATTTAGGTAACTTGCAATATACCGGCAGGCCATATAATTACATGGCTGGGTTATTTTTAATTTCATGGGGCAGCGTTTCTCAAGCCTCTGTCGTCCAGGGCCACCTTTTTGGTGTTTTTTTTTGCCCGGCTTGTCTACCACCTCTAAGGTGTCACGGATTTGGTATTTTTTCTTTAAATCTCATTAAACATGTCAGTAAATGCACTCACGAAAATTACCCGTGAAGCGTCGCTCACAAGGAAAATCGAGATGACCACAGTAAATAGAAAGCAATGATTGCTTTCCTCAACGAGAAGGTAACCAGGAACTATCCTTCACTTAAGAGACAGTAAAAATAAAACAACGGCATTCGATGCTAGCTAGCTCGGCGCTGTTGCCAGCCCAAAGCTCTGAGTCCAATCCTTGCCGGGTCTCTCTGTGATAAAGGGGCGTTGGCAAGGGTTGGAGAAGGCGTTCAGGACCTGTGAGCCCTCCATCAAGTCTTCCTACAGGAAGCAACCAAGATGGGATAGGCCACTGGTTTGGCTCAGTGGATAGAGCGTCCCGGGTTCGATTCCGGTCAGGAGCATGTACCTTGGTTTTGGGAACATCCCCAGTAGGGGGCGTGCAGGAGGCAGCTGATGGATGCCCCTCTCTCATAGATGTTTCTGACTCTCTATCCCTCTCCCTTCCTCTCTGTAAAAAATCAATAAAATATACAGTGGTACCTCAAGATACGAGTTTAATTCGTTCCGTAAGGATACGTGCCCTCGATCGGAATCGAACCTGGGACCTTTCAGTCCACAGGCCGACGCTCTATCCACCGAGCCAAACCGGTGAGGGCTGGGGAAATATTTGAATGTTTACAGAACTGGTACAAGCCCTTCAGCTGTGCCTGGCAGGCGGGCTGCTCTGAAGAGGTGGGTGGGTGGGTGGGGGGGAGCCCATGGGTGACCAGAAACCAGGGGCACCTGCGTGCCTGGGGGACATGCCAGAGGAGGAGGATCTGAGGTCTGGGACCCCCTGACGTCACCCACCCGGGTCCAGGGGCCCAGAGCCAGGGCCCCCACCCCGCCTGTCTCTCCCGAGGATTGGGCTGGTCTCTGAGTCAGAGGCCCCGGCAGGAAAATAAACTTTCTGTACTGAGAAGAGGAGGGTGAAGCTCACTTTTCAAAAATAGGAGAAGCAGCCCCGTTGCTATGACGAATTTCTCCTGTTGCTCCGTGTTTTTGAAAGTTTTTTATTTTTTTAATGACCCACATAGAGAGGTACATACGGCCTCCTTGTAAAAATCCATGGAAAAATCTCCCTCTGATGCCCGATTTGAGGGAGGCTCCAGGAGCTGGGGGAGGGGAGAGCCTGTTTGAAGGCCAGTGAAGGCTCTGGGGTCCCTGGCATTTTACAGAGAAGAGGGGAGAGAGGCATAGAGAGTGAGAAACATTGACAAGAGAGAAACATCTATCAGTTGCCTCCTGCACGCCCCCTGCTGGGGATGTGCCCACAACCAAGGTACATGCCCTTGACTGGAATCGAACCCGGGACCTTTCAGTCCGCAGGCTGATGCTCTATCCACTGAGGCAAACCGGTTAGGGTTCCTCTCTCTTCTTCACCTCTCCATCCTTACCCCGCTATCCTCCTCTTCTGCCTCCACTCCTCCTCCTCCTCCTCCTCCTCCTCCTCCCACAGCAGATGAGGAAATCAAGGCTCAGAGAGGTGTGGAGACAGGGGTTCAATCAGATCTGGCCTCAAAGCCCTCCTCCTCCTCCTTTTTTCTTTTTAAATATATTGCTGATTGATTTCAGAGAGAAAGGAACATTAATGATGAGAGAGAACCATCAATTGGCTGCCTCTTGCACGCCCCCTACTGGAGGTCCAGCTGGCAACCCAGCATGTGCCCTGATCTGGAATGGAACCGTGACCTGGTTCATAGGTTGATATTCAACCACTGAGCCTCCCTGCTTAACCACTCGTCTGTGGCCCGACAAGAGAACTTGCTCTGGGGCCCAGGTTGTATTCCTCACAGAGCATCAGCCTGTGGTCCGAGGGGTCCCAGGTTCTACTCTAGATCTGAGCGAGCTCGGCTCCCCCAACAATTTGCCCCCCACACAGCTGGCTGGGCGCCTCCCCCTGAGGCTGCTGTCGGCAGTGAGGTCTGGGAGTGGGCGTGTCTCCCAGGCTCCCAGGCAAGGCTGCTGCTGTGGTTCCCCTGGTCTCTGTGAGTCACGGACCTGCAGGTGGTGATGTGCGGGCTCCCGTCCCGTGGCGGAATGTCCTCTCCTTGGGGTCGGTCGAGAGGCTTTGGGGCTGCCGCTCGCTGCTGGGTGACCCTGGGCGAGTCTCACCTTCTCCGGATGCCGTATTCCCATCTGTACAGCAAGGCAGGATGAGGAGACAGAAGCTCTGAGTCCGAGGGGCAAAGCCTGGCAGAGGGGGTCGGAGAGGGGTTCGGAGTCAGGCTGGGTCTGACGTCTGACACTAGGGAGCTGTGTGACCTTGGGCAAATGACTTACCCTCTCTGTGCTTCCACTTATTATCTCGGAGAGGGACTAGTTAGATTAGATCGTTTTTTAAGTGTAAATCTCACTGAATTAACAGGGGAGGCCAAAACCGGTTTGGCTCAGTGGCTAGAGCATCGGCCTGTGAACCAAAAGGTCCCAGGTTTGATTCCGGGCAAGGGCATGGACCTTGGTTGCAGGCACATCCCCAGTAGGGGGCGTGCAGTAGGCAGCTGATCGATTTCTCTCTCTCATTGATGTTTCTAACTCTATCCCTCTCCCTTTCTCTCTGTAAAAAAAAAATCAATAAAATATATTAAAAAACAAACAAACAGGGGAGGATGGTGGGGGGAGAGAGGTGAGGTTGTAAGGCCGGTCAGATGGTGAAGGACCTGTTCCCCCACCTTTTGAGGTGAACCCCCTCCCTCCCTCTCTTCCTCCCTCTGTCCTTCCCCTCTCCCCTGCTCTCCCCTTTCCTTCCTGTTTCCTCTGCACACAAGTTATTTTCTGCAGCCTTAGCTTTGCAGTCAGCTCTGTGGGCACGACCTGGGCACCCTTGGCAAAACCACTTCCCCTCCTGTGGCCACAGCACCCTCATCTGTAAAATGGGCACGTGGCCCCTCCCCCGGCTGCATGGAAAGCGCCTAGTCCGGGGCCATGCGCTCGCTGGGTCGGCCCCTCGGTCCGTTCTTTGATGTGGGGGCGCAGGGCTGGGCTCTGGAGCCAGACAGCCTGCTTGGAGCTCTTCCAGCCGACCAGCTGTTTGGCCTCGGACCAGCGACCTAACCTTTCCGTGTCCCAGTTTCCTCATCGGTAAGATGGGGACAGATGCAATCACTTCCTAGGGTTGCAGTGAGGACAAGTAGCGAGTGCCCAGCACTCTGCCTGGCCGTCAGCCATTTGGATGACTCCCCTGATGATGGGAGGATGCAGACGCTAAGTCAGGCACAGTGCTGAGCTGGGCACAGAGCAAGAGACGAGATACATCCTTTTCCCCAAGAAGTTCCCAGGGCAAGGGAGAGACGCCCTCACAGGGAGGGACACGTGCACAGCAGTCAGTGCTGTGAGGGGGAGCCCAAGGGGCTAAGGGAGCCCAGAGCAGAGCACCCACCACTCCCTCCTAGGCAGGGACGGCTTCCCAGGGGCTGCTTCCCAAGCTGAGACCTGAAGGGGGAGCAGAGACCCTTTAAATAATATGAACATACTAGTGGCCCAGTACACGGATTCGTGCACATTGAAAGGAAATGAATTCAAAGAGAGATTCATGTAGTAATCATGTTACTGCAAAAAATTACATGTCAAAATACCATATATAATAGCTACACTAATAAAAGAGAAATACGCAAATAGACCATCACTTCACCACACCCACCAGCCAATCAGGAGTGGGTATGCAAATCAACCCAACAAAGATGGCAGAGGCCCCGCCTCCCAGTCACTCTGGGCCTCTGGGCATCATGCATGCAGGCTCGAGGGTGACCAGGTGGGAGCTACAGGAGTGGCACCTGAGTGAAAACATGCATGCAATTGGTGCCAGTGAGAGCTTTATAGGTATCGTGCATGTGTGAGTTAACATTTATTTTTAAATTGCCAGTGCACGTCATATGTACCGGTTGGTCAGATAGATGGACAATAGATCACTTAGTCTTTTATATATATATAGATACCCCTAAGGATTTGGACATAAGAAAGTAATTGGACAAGTCTGTTCATTATAGCTAAAAATTGAGAATAACCTAATCAACCACCAAGAAAGTATTGATCGAATTAGCTGGAGTGCACTGAGTCAATGAAATAATTAACAGCTGGTAAAACAGGGTGAGATACATATAGTACAGAATTTGTCCAGTAGCCACACAGGGTCTGCACGTAGGTAAAGGTTGGATGTATTCTGCCCAGAAATGGTATGCCACTGCCTATTCCTATCACGTATGTAATTTTTGCTTCTGTACAACATTGAATAGAAAGCAAACCTGATGCCGAGACCGGTTTGGCCCAGTGGATAGAGCATCGGCCTGCGGACTGAAAGGTCCCGGGTTCGATTCCGGTCGGGAGCATGTACCTTGCCTGTGGGCACATCTCCAGTGTGGGGCGTGCAGGAGATGGCTGATCGATGTTTCTCATGGATATTTCTGACTTTCTGTCCCTCTCCCTTCCTCTCTGTGAAAAATCAATAAAATATATTAAAAAAAAAAGAAAGCAAACCTGATAAAACATGGTCATCTTTGTTCATTCGATACTTAAAAAACCCCATTGCTGTTTTAATTTACAACAACAATAATAATAATAATAATAATAATAATAATAATAAAAGAGGGAGCAAGAGGTCCTCACTCAGGCCCCGAATAGGGTCAGGAAGGGCACCCAGGTGGAAGGTACAGCACCCACAGAGGTGGTGGGACACCCGGCAGCCAGCGGTCTGGAGGCCCTTGTAGGGAGCACGGTGCCTCCCCAGCCGAAGTGCTCCCCATTTGTGCTCAGCCACAGGGCACGACTCCCAGCTGGGTTGGGCCACCAGGGGGGGGTTGGGAGGGGCGGGTCGACCCCAGTAGGCCTTGCCACCAGCCGCTGCCACCCAGCAGCCTGGGTCCTGGCTGGCAGGGACAGCCTCCCCACAGCCCCCACTCCCTGCAGCTGGCCGCCCCCGCCCTCCTTCGGCCCAGTTTCCTGCCCCTCCCTCCTGTCCTCCTCCCTCCAGCTGTTTCTCCAGCGCAGTCTGTCCCTGGTGGGACAGCAGCCCTGGCCGGCTGGGAGCTCAGCACAGACTGCGTCTGCCCGAGGGTGTTCGAGGGCGGGAGCGGGGCGGGGCTGCGCTGCCTGGGGTTCGAGGGGATTTTGAATGAACAGACGAGCGGCTTTCTGGGCGCACAGCCACCGCCAGAGAACGGCGTGACTGGGAGGAAGAAGCCGGGACCGGGCCTCCGGCACAGCCTCGTGTGGCCTGCCGTCCAGGGGAGCCCTCGGGAAGGCCTGGGCCGAATCCAGCCTCAAGGTACCAGGGGTGGCTTTGACCCCAACGGCGGGGGCCAGGAGAGGGGCGTGCTAGTCCAGGAGAGACGCCTTCCCCCTTTGGGTCTTCTGACACGTTAGCTTTTGTCCACACGACGAGAGTTCTCTTCTGATTTCCAGGTTTCCCAGGTCATGCGTGCACACTGTAAAAACCAGCGAGCTCAGCAGAGGTTTTGTTTTTGTTTTTTTAATATTTTTATTTGATTTTTTACAGAGAGGAAGGGAGAGGGATCGAGTTAGAAACACCGATGAGAGAGAGACATCGATCAGTCGCCTCCTGCACGCCCCCTACTGGGGGATGCGCCCGCAACCAAGGTACGTGCCCTTGACTGGAATCGAACCCGGGACCCTTCAGTTCGCAGGCCGACGCTCTATCCACTGAGCCACACCGGTTTCGGCATCACCGGAGTTTTTAAAAAGCAGGAAGCTCGGCATTTTCCTGCGTCCCTCTGTTCCTCTCACGACAGCCCCATGAGGGAGTGCTTTCTGAGCCCCGTTTTACAGATGAGGAAACTGAGGCTCAGAGAGGGGAGGGCACTGGCTTGGCGCTGCAGGGACAGTCAGCGGGGAGGTCGAGATTGGAGTGAGCCTGGTCTGCATGGCTCAGTGGTAGAGCGTCCACCTGTGAACCAGGAGGTCAGGGTTCCATTCCCGGTCAGGGCACATGCCCAGGGTTGCAGGCTCCATCCTCAGTGGAAGGAGGCAGTCAATCAATGACTCTCATCATTGATGTTTCTCTCTCTCTTTCTCTCTCTCTCTCTCTCTCTCTCTCTCTTTGCCCGAGGTCTCCGTTCAAAGTATTCCCCTCCCCTCTCTGTTTTCATTGTAAAGGAGAAAGCCATAAAGACGAGGTTTTTTTGGGGGGAGCAAAATTACAAGAAAATAACATGTCATAACTGAGTGCCGTCCGCCCTCCCAGGGTATCTTGGGTTCCGAATCTGCCGATTCCACCAACCGCGGGTCAAAAATCTTGGCGAAATAGAAAAAAAAGATGCTGCTGTTGCTGACATATGCCACGTGTAATTCAGTTAAAATAGATGCGTCGTCCGCATTTTTTCTCATTCTTTCCTGAACAATACGGCATAACCGCTATTTCCAAGGCATTGACATTGTATTAGGTCAGCGGTTCTCAACCTGCGGGTCGAGACCCCTTTGGGGGTTGAACGACCCTTTCACAGGGGTCGCCTAAGACCATCGGAAAATGCAGATATTTACATCACGATGCATCACAGTAGCAACATTTCGTAGTTGGGGGGACACCACCACATGAGGAACTGTATGCAAGGGTCGCGGCCTTAAGAAGGTTGAGAACCACTGTATTAGGTGTTGTAAGTCATCCAGGGATGGTTTCAGGTGCACGTGCGGTGGTGTGTGGGTTATGTGCGAGTACCACACCGTGTCATGTCAGTGGCTTGAGCATTTGTGGACTTTGGTATCCACTCACCTGGGGTCGTGGAGCTAACCACCTCCTCCCCTCCCCGCACCCCGGATACGGGGGGATGCCTGTCATGCTATTGGAGGTGAGTCTGCTCACGCCAACGGGTGTGGCTCAGAGAGAGGAGTGAGGCGGCGGCCAGGCCCTGGGGCTGCTTTCTCTTTCCACCCAGGGCCCGGGGCCCCAGTTTCCCTTCTGGAACCCCCTAACTTCCTTTTCAAGAGCAGCCTCCTTGTCGCTCTCGCTGTCTGTGCTGCTTCCTCTGACTTGCCAAGAGGGAAACGCTTCTCCAGACAGCCCGTGCCCCCGAAAGGAACAGCAGCATCGGCTAAGTCAGGCCCCTGCTGGCGGGGGGAAGGCGGCGTGGCATTTTCTTAGAAGGTTCAGCTGACACCCGTGATGCTCTGGCCAGGGGTGCCCGGCGTGGAGAAGCTCACGGGAGGAGTTATTTATCGCTTGGTACACAGCGACCTCGCTGGGCTCCTCCACACTTCTTCGGATAAACTTGACTTTGGGTAAGTACTTCCCTCTTTGGCTGAGTCCTTGTGAAAAGTCCTCCCACCCATCCCTCCAGCGGGGTCAATACCTACCTCCCTGGTGCCTGTACTCACCCATCACAGGACCCATCACACTGTCTTGTAATTGCCTGTCCTGCTGTCTGTGTCTCTGCTGTCCTCACAGCTCCCTGAGGCCATCACAGGGCATTATTCTCTCTGTATCCCCAGACCAAGCATGGAGCAGGTGCTCAATTAAATGTTCATCGAATAAGTAAAGTGGGCAGGCCTCAGTCTCACCATCTGTAAAATGGGACCGGGGAGCGAGACTGAAGTCTCGTCTCTCAGATGTTGGTCGGTTGGCGAACCATTTTATTGCGGTCGTTTTCTTGAACCCTCAGCCTGGCTGTTACGATAACGTTGCTATGAGGAGGTCTGTTTGACAGATTAGGACACCGAGTCCTGGAGAGGGGTTCTGATGCTAGAAAGGCAAGAGAGCCATGAAAGGCAAGAGAGCACTGTGGCTATGGAGTTGGGTTCTGTTGGATGGGTTTGATCCTGGTCTGCCACCTGCCACCTTATTGATAGACAACAAGTGATGCCTTATCTTTATACCTCGGTTTCCTCATCTATAAAGTGGGAGTATGAATAGTAATTACCTCCTAGGATTATTCAAAGATTAAATGAGATGATATCTGAGGAGCACGTAGCAGAGGGCTCTATAAACATTAGCTGTTATCCTGTTATCATTTCTGTACCACCATGCTATCTACACCTGTGACACCCAGGTGAGGCAAGTAGAAATGATTATTGATTTCTTTACCAGTCGATTATTAATGCCCAGAAAACCGAAAGCTGATTTCATTCTCTTTGAGCTATGCTGGCACAGGTGCAGGTATCAATGCCGGGGTTTTGAGGCTACGAAGTAGACTCAAGACTTCTCAAAGGGGAATCCTGGGATTACTGACATTCTGATCAATAATCATGAGAATCATGAGTATTTCTTAGAGCTTCATTTTTCCCGAGTCAGAATATCTGAGGGTGAGGGGTGCAAAGTCTGCATTCGGGAGCCACTTCACGGAGGAGTCTGATGCACCCCCAAACTTAAGAACTGCTGTGCTCGACTACTTGACCGTCCTTTTTCCTTGCCTTTGGCCAGGTTTCTGGGTTCTTGGCTGCACACTGAGGTTTCTCTTTTTTCCTTTCTAAGCAAATATATATATGTGTGCTCTTTGCAAGTTATCCCCTGTGTCAGCAGTTGAGGTCAGGAGGCTTGGTGGAGAAGAAGTGAAACTGTGTTGTGTTGTACCACAGAGAGCAGATTGTGTGCAGACTTGGGAAGTATCTTAAGCCACAGAGTCCTTCCCCCCAATGAAAACATATGGAGGAAACAGACCACGGTGGTGCTATCCTAATTCAAATAGGAGCGGAGGGCTCCAGTCTTCAGCTCACTGAACATCGGTCTCGTCGCTAATGGACCTTGAAGAATCACGATAGCTCCGTGGAGCAGAGGGAAGATTGCAGGCCTACTCCAAATGGTGATGAGACCAAAGTTTTTGGCTTTTGCTGACTATGCTCTGTGACCTTGGGCAAGGTACTCTCTGGCCATAATCATTTGTCAATAAGAAGGGTGTATGTGTCAGAGTAGTAGTGCCTGTCGTAACGGATAGACCCAAGTGCATATAATGGATCAAACAAAACAGGTGTTTGTTATAAGGCAGGCATTTCTGAATGTAGGGGTGCTTCTCCTCCACACAGCGATTCAGGGATCCACCTCATGTCTTTACTGTCCCTGTGGACATGTCACTGATGAAGGAAAGCAGGGAGGTGGCATGCTTGCTTCTGAACTGCCTTCCACCTCACCTAAGAATGAATCATGTGACCCATCTAGTTGCAAAGCGGGCTGGGAAATGGAGTTCCTAGCCAGCAGGGCTTTTTCCCAGCAACAGCTGTGTGTTGTAGCGGGGAGATTGCTTTTTTAAAAATATATTTTGTTGAATTTTTACAGAGAGGAAGAGAGAGGGATAGATAGTTAGAAACATTGATGAAAGAGAAACATGGATCAGCTGCCTCCTGCACGCCCCCCACTGGGGGTGTGCCCGCAACCAAGGTACATGCCCTTGACCGGAATCAAACCCAGGACCCTTCAGTCCACAGGCCGATGCTCTATCCACTGAGCCAAACCGGTTTTGGCGGGGAGATTGTTTTTCGTGGACAACTGGCCGTCTCGGCCACAGATATGACGGCTTCATTGGGTCTCTTCCATTCTCTGATCCCAAAGTCTACATTTTTGTCAATCCCCATCAAATATACGGAGGAAATTCCTACATTCCAGGCCCCTACGCTTGAATTTCCCTGGAACTTAGTCAACAACTGTTCTCTTTTCCCTTCTGGAAAAGGGAAGCAAGAATAACAATTTTATGGAGCAACAACACGTTTATTGAGCCAAAGCTTTTCATAGCCATGATCTCACTTAATGCCCTGACGACCCTGTGGAGAAAAGTTTCAGGAGTATCACCCCCATTTTACAGATGGAGAAGATGAGGCTCAGAGAGAGAGGGAAAGGGGTCTGCCCAAGGTCACACAGGTCATAAGCAAAAGAGCTGGGATCTGAACTCGGAAAATCCTACTCCTGCCCTAGGGTCTCATTGCCTGTGCATGTGTATGCCAACACGTGTGCCCATGTAGCGGTGTGTGTGTGTGTGTGTGTGTGTGTGTGTGTAGTTAAGTCAACATTTTCTTTGGGCTGTATTTCCCCAGTGCTGGGTACAGGGGACATGGAAAAGCACAGATTATGACCCAAGTCCCTTAGAATGAGCTAGACTTACTGATTATAAGGCAGCTGGGTGTTGTTCTTGCCTGAGGAAGCTCAGGACATCAGGGACTCGCGGATGACGCTGAGGGCTGGATCAAGCCAGGCACCCAGTGGGAGCATGGGATCGACTTCCTGTGCGAATCAGCCTGCGGAGGAGGAGAGTTTTATGAATGTGAGAACTTAAGATGAGTCAGGCCCCGTTCCCGTCCTGAAGGCCGTCCAGGAAAGGGAAGTAAGCTTACGGCACAGATCTTCACTTACTCACCCGAAGAACAGGTGCGCGCACTTTCCGTGCGTCCGATACTCCGGAAGGCAGACGGATGAAAAACACAGGATTACTTGCCCCCAGTGAAAGATGATGATGGAGAAAGGGAGGCCCTGATGGGTTAAGGTCATTTGGGGGGACTAGGACCTGGGGCTCCTGGTTCTCCATCTAAGACTCTTTTTCACGCCTCTTGGGGTGATGGGGGGAGGCCCTGGGCCGGGCCTGGGTTGCAAGGAAGGAGGGCTGGCAGCCACCAGGGGCTGCTTCTAGTTGCAAAGGGGGACTCCAGGCCTTGCTGGTTTCAGGCAAAATTAGGAAACTTAGTTTTACTTCTCTTTTGGAACCTCCCTGTTTTTGCAATGATGGGCACCAGCCTGGGAGAGAAGCAGTAAGAATTTCTTGCCCTCTCCACCCTGGATGGAACCGAGGGCAGTGATTCTATGCGGTGTTGCCTAAGACAGATACCAATGTCTGCTTGGCATCTGTGGACCACAGAACACGGTTAGAGCCTCCCCAGCCTACGGGTCTGGGGTTCAGATCCCAGCTCTGCTCCTTTAACCTCCTGTGGCCTCAGTGTCCCCATCTGTACAGTGGGGACAACCTCAGTGCCTACTTCATAGGGTCTTTTTAAAAAAATTTTTTTAAAAAAATATATTTTATTGATTTTTTTTTTTTTTTTACAGAGAGGAAGGCAGAGGGATAGTGAGTTAGAAACATCGATAAGAGAGAGACATTGATCAGCTGCCTCCTGCACACTCCCTACTGAGGTTGTGCCCACAATGAGGATACATGTCCTTGACCGGAATCGAATCTAGGACCTTTCAGTCCACAGGCAGACACTCTATACCAGTGGTTCTCAACCTGTGGGTCGCGACCCTTCTGGGGGTCGAACGACCCTTTCACAGGGGTCACCTAAAACCATCAGAAAACACATATTTTTCCCATGGTCTTAGGAACCAACAGACAGCTCCTCGGTGTAGCAAAGTGTAGCCATGTAGTTTACTGTTGTCATATGAAGACTGTTACCCATGCTACACCACGATTCAAGACAAAATTTCATTTATTTGTCATTAGAAATAAATATTTCACAATATATAGTTACATATGCTTTAATTATGTTCAATTTGTAACAACGAAAATACATCCTGCCTATCAGATATTTACATGACAGTTCATAACAGTAGCAAGATGACAGTGATGAAGTAGCAACGGAAATAATTTTATGGTTGGGGGTCATCACCCCATGAGGAGCTGTCTTAAAGGGTCTCGGCCTTAGGAAGGTTGAGAACCACTGCTCTATCCACTGAGCCAAACCGGTTTCGGCTTCAGAGCGTCTTTGTGGGATTAAATGACTTTCTACCCAGAAAGCCCTGCGGACAGCTCAAGGTCAGCTCAACGAAAGCCTTTTGATTTGGGTTCCCAGGAAGACAGGCCTTGAGCATGGGCTGAGGTGGGCATCTGGGGCCTGGTGCCTTCCGGTCCCCAGGCCAGCCTCCAGGCTCCCGGCTCCCAGCCTCGCCCCTTGGGGGAGTCCGGGCTCCTGTGGCAGGGAGGTGCTCCACCCGCCACAGACACACTCCGGTAACCTTGGAGTCAGGCCGCTGACTCAGGAGGGTGGTCAGCTGCTCGCCAGGCAGGGAGCCGGAATCGGTTCTGCTTTCTCGGGACGTGAGTTGGGTTCTCTGATCCCAGCCCTGGGCTCGTGCTGAGGGCAGCTGTTGGGCAATGGAGGTGGGTGTGAGTGGGCGGGGGTGCAAGAATCAGCAGCTAGCAACCTGGGTGGTTCCTTGTGGGACCATGGGCCAGAGAGAGAGAGACAGGAGAGCTGGGGAGAGGCCCCACCTCCCAACGCCATCCCCTTGGGGGTCAGAGCTTCAATGTACGGAATGGGTGAGGGGGAGACCCCAGGTACCCAACCCTAGCACTGAGCTAATCCTGACTCCCACTTTTCGGATGGAAAAAGTGAGGCTCAGAAAGGAAGAGGGACTTGTCCTAAAAGCCAGTGAGAGAGACGGGACACTGCCTCCACGCCTTTCCCCCGGCATCGGCTGAGCACCTACTGTGTGCCGGGAGCATGGGAGACCGGGAGACACGAGGCCTGCCTTCAGGGGTGTCCACCAGAGCGGGGTTCATCTAGCCAGAAGATTGGCTTTCCCATGCACGCGGGTCCGTTGCCCCTGGCTCACCAGCTCCCAGGACACTCCCATCCATCACCCCTTCAGTTCAGTAGGTGGACACTGGGCTATCGGGACTGCATGCTTCATACATGTGAGTTAGTGCCGGCCCAGTGCACTCAGCGCCCGAGGTCCTGCAGGCGCAGAGAGCGGGCGGCGCTGAGAGGGGGGGAAGTCAGGAAACACGCCCAGAAGGAAGCGTGCACTTGAGCTGGATCCAGGGATGAATGGGCCTGCGGAGCTTGGAGGAGAGATTGGCCAGAAAGAAAAGATATCTCAGTGGGGAGAGCAGGGGGAGCAGAGGGTGGGAGAGACTGGACGAGGAAGGGATGTCTGGGGTGGTGGGCGGAAGTGGGGCGCGGCCGGAGGCGGTCTGGACCCTCTGCAGGGCCTGGGCCACCCCGTCCGATTTCCCGGGTGGTCCTAGCAGCCCGTGTCCCCGGTGCAGCATCCTCCGCTCCCCACCCAGTGCTTGAACTTGCACATCTGGACGCTGGAAGATTCCAGACCGCCTCCAGCGGATGGAGCGGGAGATCCCGACTTGGCAGAGGGCACGTGGGTTCTCGGCCTACAGTCCTGGGTAGTCTGTGCCGTAAACCAGCGTGGAGTTGTTTTTTTTTAAAATATATTTTATTGATTTTTTTAAATATCTATTTTATTGATTTCTTACAGAGAGGAAGAGAGAGGGATAGAGAGTTGGAAACATCGATGAGAGAGACATCGATCAGCTGCCTCCTGCACGCCCCCTACTGGGGACGTGCCCGCAACCAGGATACATGCCCTTGACTGGAATTGAACCTGTGACCTTCCAGTCTGCAGGCTGACGCTCTATCCACTGAGCCAAACCGGTTTTGGCAATTTTATTGATTTTTTACAGAGAGGAAGGGAGAGGGATAGAAAGTCAGAAACATCGATGAGAGAGAGAGACATCCATCAGCCAGCCTCCTGCACACCCCACACTGGAGATGTGCCCGCAAGCAAGGTACATGCCCCCGACCGGAATCGAACCTGGGACCCTTCAGTCGGCAGCCCGACGCTCCATCCATTGAGCCACACCGGTCTTGGCCAGCGTGGTGTTTTTTGCTTTTTCTGTTTTATTTGTTTGTTTTTGACAGAATCTGGGGGCCCCCTCTCCCCGCCCCAGGACCTGCTGACGGAGGTAGCGCAGGGGTTGGGAGAAAACGAGGTGTTTCTGCCCGGGTGAAAGAGAGTTGATTGAGGACGGCACCTGTGGTCAGCCGGCGACGTGTTTACAAGACAGGGAGAGAGCCGGGCCGCTGCCCTGCCTGCCTGCTGAGCCGGGCCAGGCCTTCAAGTTTCCACCGTCCGCCCAGCCCGGCGGGAGGTGGGCTGGCTGACGTCAAGTGCCGGCCCCGGGGGAGCGTGTGCGATCTCCGGGCTCTTTTATGGCAGGCGCAACCCCCCGGGGGCCCCTCCAGCTGTCAGGGATGTGGGTCATGAAGAAAAAGTGGGGGGTTGCCGGGAGCGCGAAGGGAGTGGCCGCCGGGTTGGGTGGAAGCAGACACCCCGCTGCTCTCAGGGATCAAAGGTCAAGTACCCGCTCCGAGCCTCAGTTTCCCCCGCTGGGACCGGGGGATCCTCAAGGAGCCGTGCTGGGCTGTTCACGTGAGGTCGTGGGTGGCACAGCGCTGGGGCCGAAACCCCCAAACACAGGCGGGGACCGGCAGCCCGGAGCCAGGAGGGCTGAGGAATGCCGGGGGGAGCGGTGCCAGCGGCACAGCTCGGCCCCCGCCTTGCCCTCGGCTTCCTGTGCTGGCGGGAAGCGCGGCACGGCCGCCGGGTGGAGGCCTGGCACCGCCCGCCCGCCTCTCCCGGGAAAGCGGGCCCGTCCGGCCTAAATGGGCCTTTTCTGTGGCTGTTTCTCTCCCCGCTCCTGTGGGAAGCCGCAGACATGGAGGAAGTCAGGAGCAGGCTCTGGGGAAGGGCAGGGCGGTGGATGCAGCCCGGCTGGGTGATGCCCTCGAGTCCCCCCCTTCCCCCCATCGCTGATTCCTGGCGGCCTGGGAGAGGGCACGCCTCAGGCAGGGCCTGGGCCTCCCGGGTCCTGCTGGGTGGCTCCCGGTCCAGGCTGGTCAGGAACGGCCCCGGAATGGCACGGTGAATAACATTACCTAGGTCTCCCACTTTCTGGTCACCTCATATTCCGGGTCCTCTCCCCGCTTCGCTCCGGGGTCTCCCATTTCCCAGCACCCCGGGAAGCCGGCTGCGCCCCAGAGCCCCTCCTTCCAGGAGCCCCCTATGCTGATCCCCAGCCTGAAGGACCCGGTAGCTTCCCCTCCCAAGTCCAGGCTGAGCTTCTGCCCAGTCCCGTCTCTGTCACAATGAATGGCCTTCTGGGGCCAGCTGCCCCTCGTGAAGGGATTGTGGCAAAAGCTCATTGGAAATGCGGGAGTGGGGGCCAACGGTCCCATTTCACAGCCCAGCAAACTGAGGCCCCGAGAGAGGACGTGTGCTCGTTCACTTTTCTCTGTCAGCCAGCCACCCCCTCTCTGCCTTTGATGTGCATCCCTCTTCCCCAGCTCCCCTGCTCCCCTCCTGTATGCCCCCCACCGAAGCTCCTGTCCTCCTGGGCTCTTCACCGAACGCCCCCAGAGCTGAGGGGCAGGCCCACTTCCTGGGCATGTGACGAGGGCGGCCGCACGGCCTCGGAAGGGCCTTCCCCAGCCCCCACGAGGGAGGTGGCTGGTTCGCCCAGGGGTGTAACATCCTGGGAGGGGTCGCACTGGGGCTGAGGTGCTGCGTCCACGCCCTTGTCCTCTTCCTGCTTTTCACCCCCCCACCACACACACACTTAATAACTACCATCCAGACGTGCCTCCGGCCTCCAGGGGCGCTCCCACTGGCTGGCCGTCCTTCAACCACAGAAGGCAGAGGCCAGATCCACTCCCCAAGGCGCACAGAGACCAGGGCACCTGCCCGGCTAAGCTGACTCTGAACCTGAGCATCTGGGCTGACAACATAGGGGCCCCAGCAGACCTTCCCCCCCCCCCCCCCACTTTCTATTTCTATCTCTGACGAAGGCTCGGCCTTTCCACGGGCGAAGCGAGGGGACGAGAGAAGCTGTCTCTGGGCTGAGCCAGGGATGCCCGCGTCCTGGAAAGTCCCTGACACGGGGGGGGGGAGGGGGGGGCCCTGGCACGGGGCTCCCTTCTCCATGAGCCCGGCCTCTCTGAGCCTCAGTTTCTGCATCTGACCAATGGGACCATGGCAGGGCCTGCCTGCCTCTCTGGACAAGTTCTGAGCGCAGGGCCCAGCACAGGTGAAGGCGGGAGGCGGGAGGAGGGCAAGCTTCTGCTCCCCTGGCCCCTGTGCCTCGGGGGCAGAGGAAGGGCTGATCTGTGAGGAGGGAGAGCAGGTGGTTTCCTGTCCACACGGGGCACTCGGGGAGGCGGAAAGCGGGATGCAGGCTTGCGCTACCTTCAGGACGCGGTGACAGACAAGCTGGTGTGTCGGGCTGGGAACGTGGCCCCGGCTGGTGGCTGAGTCCCGGCGGTACCACGGGGGACTGTATGTATGGCAAGACGCAGCGGCAGCCACCTGCTCGGGCCCTCTGCCAGATGTTCTAGAAACGTCCTCAGAGGGAGCCAGCCACTGCCTGAACACGGATGGCTGGGCTGGAACGCGCGGTCCCTCCTGCCCTGGCGCGTCTAGGGACGGCGGTGGCTCTCACTGCGTGCCATCCGGGGGGGTGCCATCGGCGTGTGGGATGGCGCTGTGCCCGGGCAGCCGCCTCGGGGTGTCCCTAGAGCAGTGGTTCTCAACCTTCCTAAGGCCGCGACCCTTGCATACAGTTCCTCATGGGGTGGTGACCCCCAACAATGAAATGTTGCTTCTGTGATGCATCGTGATGTAAATATCTGCATTTTCCGACGGTCTTAGGCGACCCCTGTGAAAGGGTCGTTGGATCCCCAAAGGGGTCACTACCCACAGGTTGAGAACCGCTGCCCTAAAGACACCCAGGACCTCGAGGCGGCGTCCACACGCAGTCGGGATGTCACTGGGGATGTGGATCGATCCCCACAGCCCGCCTGCATCCTCCCCCCGTAAACCTCCAAGGAACGTCCCAGCTCCCAGCTCCCGGCTCCGGGCTCAGAAAGGTCCGGGAAGGCTCGGCGTTCCCCGGGAACGGGCTGGTTGCCAGGGAGAAGCTGGGTGTGGACGGCGGCGTGGCCCACCCCAGGGAAGTATTCAGGACGCTGCTTATCGGCCGTCTGCGTTTTTTCTCCTCGGCCTTGGCGCTGCTTTCTGTCCCCACCCTCCTCTCCCTTCCTCCTTTCTCTCCTGATTGATGTCCTCCTGGCTCCACCAGCCGCTGCACAGATGCATTTCCCCCTCCCTTCTGGACAAGCCGACAGACAGACAGACCTGCAAGCCAGGGCACTGGGCAGCTCCCTTCCCTTTAACCCCCCCCCCCCCAGCTCCCCCTGCTCAGCGGTAACGGCCTCCCCCCGGGGATGGGGCTGGAAGGCAAGGGGTTAAGGGAAGGTGGAGCTGAGGAAGTGCCCGCTGAGGTCGATGTGAGGAAGTGACCCCCGCTGCCTGGGGAAGGAGGTGACCGCGCATCCTGTGTGACCCCTGGCAGCTGACCCGGGCTCCGGTGATGGAGCAGGGGCAGCTCCAGTTCAGTTTAGCACGGACTGCAGGGGTTTTTCTGGAAGTCCTGCTGGTGGGGGTCGGGATCAGGGAGGAGAGAGAGGGGTGGGGTGCTCTGGAAAATCACCAAACACAGGGAGTTTCTTTCTGATTATTGTGTTTCTGAGCTGTGACTCCAGGGCTCAGGGGACCCGGGAGGGCAGGTCCCAGATGAAGACCCCACTCCCCCATTCACCAGGCACAGGATTCTGCCCACGTAGCTCACTGTGGCCTTCCGGTGCCCAGCACAGCGCCTGGCACACCGGGGAGATGTGTCAAATTAATGGAATGAAAAAAAAAACACCCCAAAGAGTTTCTGAGGGCAGAGCCAGGATTCAAAGGCGATGCTGTCCGAGTTCAGAAGGACCTTGTTCTCGTCAAACGTCACAGTCAAAAGGCACTTTGGCTAGAGCTGGACTCTGCACAGGTGGCAATGACCCACCTGCCCCGGTTTGTCGGCAAACAGCGGTCGATCGGCAAACCGCGGCTCATTGATTGATGAGTTTGCCCACCACTGACCTAAGCCTGTGAAAGAGGAACACCGTGGCTCAGTAGCTGAACTTGGACCTATGAACCAGGACAGTGGTCAGCAAACTCATTCGTCGACAGAGCGGCAAACCGCGGCTCGTGAGCCGCATGTGGTTTGCCGACGACCACTGGCCTAGAACGTTCTGGTTGGCACGCTGAAGGCCGTGCATCTCAGGAGACCCCGAGCGGTGCTCCTTATGGGTGCGAGCCGGGTCCATCCTCACCCTGACCCAAGTTGCAGGTGGAAAGGCTGAGTCTGTGACCCGAGGCGGCGTGGGTACCGGCCTCCTGCAGCCGCCAGGGCTGCGGCTCTCAGCTGACGGGCCACCGGCCTGTGTCTGTGCCGTGAGGGTGGCCGAGCCTCCGACCCTCCAGCCGCTCCTGCAAGTGCTGAGGATCCTGGCTGGGCCGGAAGCAGCTGTTCCTTTCCCTGGAGGGCGGGGGGCGACTCTGTCAGCAAGACCCTGCCCGGGGTCAAAGTTTGACCTCTGCCCTGGGGACGGCCCCCGGTGAGGGGGTGGCGGGCAGGGAGCCGGTCCTTCCTCCCCCAGGGCCTGGGAACTGGGTGGGGTCTCGCATTCCCAACGACCTGGCTGCTGGCAGCAGCGCCAAAAGCCTTTCGTCAACGGCCTGGGCAGCAGCCAGGGCATTCCAAGGGACCCGGACCTTCGCGAATGTCCAGGGCGCCTGTGCCCGGCTGCCTCCTGGGCAGGGTGCAGCCGGGGCGGCCCGGGGCTCCTGGATCTCTCAAAGCCCCTGCAGCCCCCTATTTGCCCCAGAGCCTGCAGGGTGGCAGCGGCGGCCACGGCGGCCACGGCACTGCCCAGAGGTGGGTGAGTCGGGTCTGAGGACTCTCTGAGGTGGGAGGTGGATGTGTGCAGCCTGCAGCACTGACAGCCCGGTGCACGGAGGGGTCAGGGGGTGCAAAATGTAGGGCTCTGCACCCAGTGGGGTCCCTTGCGGGCAAGTTATAGAAAGTCAAGGGCGCCGAGACCGGTGTGGCTCAGTGGACAGAGCGTCGGCCTGCGGACTGAAAGGTCCCAGGTTCGATTCCGGTTGGGGGCATGTACCTTGCTTTCGGGCACATCCCCAGTAGGGGGCGTGCAGGAGGCGGCTGATGGATGTCTCTCTCTCTCATTGATGTTTCTGACTTTCTATCCCTCTCTCTTCTGAGTCTTCCTCTCTGTAAAAAGTCAATAAAATATATTTTTTAAAAAAAGGAAGTCAAGGGCAGTCATGGAGATGGAAGATGTGGGCCCTGGTGTCAGAATAGCCCCTTCCTTGCCGGGGGATCTCGGGCTAGTGGTTTTGCTTCTTGGTGCCTCAGTTTCCACGTCTGCAAAATGGGGATGAAAATGCCCACCTTGAAGGTTGGCTCTGAGTAGAGGCGCCAGGCACCCTGTCAGCGCACGGTGAGTGAGGGGGGTCCATGTCCTCACCCCCAGCCTCTCAGTTTCTCTTCCTCTCACCCCAGGGCTGTACCCAGGACCCTGGGCGGTGAGGACTTCTGAGTCCCCACAGGGAATTCTCGGGGAGAGGCAGGGATGCTACCTGAACGCCTGTCACTGCCATCAGCCCATGTAAGCGGCTGGGTCCATTAGCACATGGGCCCTGGACTCCCTGGGTCCCAAGTTCAAGTCCTGCTCCCACCTGGGGCTGGTGATCTGATTAGGTTCCTTTCAGCACCTCATTATCTGCTGGGAAGTGTTACCTGTTCACCCCCGTCTCCCTACCCAGAAGGCCAGCCCCTCCAGGGAGGGACACGACCCTTTGTGCCCTGCTGCATCCCCAGGGGCCAGCTCAGAGCTTGGTGCACTCCAGGTGCTCCGTAAACATTGCTTAGAAGGTGGGAGAGAGAGGGAGACAGGAGGAGCCCGGCACTGCAGGGAAGCGTCCTTGGCTCCTGAGCTTTCCGCCGCTGAATGTCAAGGCCATCTCATTCATTGGGAGTTTCTCCGCTTCCTGGAGGGTTTGAGTCAGCCTGAGAGGGGGGCCCTGTCCCTCCCTCCCTCCCCGCCTCCCTGGCCCTCCAATGGGGCCTCTGTTTGCTGACCTCTCCCAGGCCAAGGTGCCAAACCGCACTCCTGGAACCCGGGGCCCCTGCCGAGCGCATTTCCTGCCCTGACAGGGCCTCAGAGGGGGAATGTTTTGGGGCTGGAGACAGGAAGCTTCTAGAACAAGATGGCCTGGAGGGAGTGGGGCTGTGGGGGCAGCCAGTGAGGGGGCCTGGGCCGGGCTGCCCTGGGCTCCAGGTGCTCAGGCCTCAGAGCTGCTCAGGGGCCTGAGCAGAGGGGACAGGAGAGGCCTGGGAAGGGGTGCTGAGGCCGCAGCCTCCAGGGGTCCCCAGTCCATTCCTGGCATCCGGCCCTGCGCCGAGCAGTTCTGGGGAAGCCTGGTGCCCTGCCGAGTCCTCCTTGGACCCTCACATAGGGGACGGTGCCCAGGGAGCAGCGGGAACACGTCCCCCGTGTCTCCTTTCCTGACAGTAATAAGCGATGGCGGCTGTGAATCATTTGCCAGGGCCGATAGAATGACACCTCCTCTGTCCATCATTTTAAAAAAGCCCAGGCCACGAGTGTCAGCACCCTTGTTTTTTTGGAGTCCTCACCGGGCCCAGAGAGGTGAGGCGACCTGTGGGAGGCCACACAGCCCGCAGGGGCTGGAGCTGGGATACAGTGGCACCTCGAGATACGAGTGCCCGAACATACGAGACTTTTGAGATACGAGCCGTCGAGCGAGCGATTTTTGCTTTGAAATACGAGCAACAGTTGAGATAGGAGTCATCGCGCACGGATCGGCCGGCTGCACACGACCCACCCGTTTACCGCGACTCGAGCGTCTCATAGTTTCCCACGCCTCAAGGTGACGGAAGGAATTAAATTCGTATCTCGAGGTACCACTGTATCTGACATGATGCCGGGGTCGATCAGCGGAGGTGTCAGGAGCCAGGACTGGAGCTCCTGACTCTGTCTCTGGGCCGGCCCGCAGGGGGTGGGTTCTTGATTCGCCACAGTAAAGCGTTCCCAGTACCAGTCCGGGGGGTCAGAGAGGACAGTTTAATCAGCGGTGGAGGGGGAAGCGAGGGAGCAGCTAAGCGCAACAGAACCGCCTAGGCGTCCGGCTCTGGCTCACTGGGCAGCCAGAGCGAAGGGGACTGGCAGGCAGGTTCAGGGGTCAGTCTGGGACGAGCCGCCACTGCCCGTTGCTCCCCTGGTTGCCAGTCTCACGAGAGCCCTACAAGATTCGGAGATGCAGGCCTGAGAGGGAAGCAGGGGGATGGGAGAGGTGTGGGCCTGCTTCCGGGAGGGAGAGCATGTGCTGGGTGATGGGGGACGGGGAGGTCCTCATAGATGATTCATCGTCTTATCCAGATGTGTCCTGGCAGGGTCTCCACCGATGGGTCAGCGCCAGGGCAGGGGAAAAGCCGCTGGTGCTGGTGTCTCCCGCCTTGTTTTGCTGTGTTTTTTTTTTCTGGTCTGGGAGCCGCAATCCAGCTGAGGCCTGGAGGTTATCTCTAGGGAGGCGACCTTCCGTATCTGGCTGTCAGTGGCGGGAGCCATTTGTCCAGCTGTCTCCGATTCTTCACTCCAGATGCCAAGGAATTTTCCCAGCTTCTCACTATCCTGCCTCTGTCCTGCTCGCTGCTCGCTGCTCGCTAGCCGGGTCACGTGGGGAAAGGTCACCATAACGTGTCTGAATCGGTTCGCTTGCCTGTGAAAGGGGAAGGAGGGGGGCGTGAGGTTGTCTGAGACCCTCCAGGGGGCGGGCTGTCCTTCATCCTTCTCCTTCATCTTCCCGGTGCACGGCACCATCTCCAAATCCCAAAAAGGCTATTCCTTTGCACGTTTTCACGCCGTCGTCGGCCGACAGAGCGAGACACGATGGATCTCCACAGAGGGGCTTGAGTCACCTTGAAACTTGCTTTGCAGAGGCTCTGGCCAAGGATGTGGGGGTGCCGGGGAGGGAGACGGGGCGCAGCTGAGGTGGAGGAGCCACAGCCACGGCCTCCTTATCCGGGGTCAGGGCAGCGTGTGGTCTGGGAGGAGGCGGCTGAGTGGGACCGTGGGCTGGCGGCTCGGCTCCCCAGCCTCTGTGGCATCATCTCGGAGCTCTGATGGTTTCCAGGAACACAGATCTTTGCTTCGGTTCAGAACCTTTGCTTCGGACTCACCCTGGTTTCCACTCCCCCATCCTCCTCCCTCCACAGGTTGAGAACCGCTGGGTTAGGGGGTTAGCCCGAAATGAGCTGAGCTGCTGCTGCCCATTGCTCCCCTGGTTGCAAGTCTCTGGGGTCCCCCGAGTTTAGGAAGTGCACGCGGTGGGGGCAGGGAAGGCACAGGCATGCGGGTCCCTTGTCTTGGGGCCTTATCTCTCTCGTGCAGGCGGGAATCTTAGAGAGACAGCAGGGGAGGGTTTCGGCAGAGCACCTGCCAGCTTTCCCAGATGTGTTCTTTCGGGGCATGCTCTCTGCTGATTGGCAGCCGGTGCGGGTGTCCCTCACCCACGTGAAGAAGCTGCTTTTCGGGGCCTGGGGCTGACCTGGAAGGGAGGCCGTTATCTCTAGGGCAAGTGACCTTCTGCATCGGCCGTGAACTTCCGGGCCGGTGGCTTCAGCGATTTCAGTGCCCGCATCCCACTGGCCGGGCACTTTCCTAGCTTCTGACTGACCCGCCTTCACCACCAGCCCTCCGAGTGCAGGACGCCCGGCCCATCCCTCAGGCTGGTGTCTGGCCGGGGAGACGGTGGGCACCGCGGGCGGCCGCACCGACCACAGAGAACGCCCCCAGCACACGCTGCCTCCCAGACGCACTGAGCTCACGGCTTGGGGTCGGACGCAGGGCTGCCTTCGAGGGATTCCGAAAATGGGGTACTAGGCCTCCCAGCGCTGTGTTGATCTGAGAACGAGAGAATAAGTGTTGCCAGGTGGGGCCGGGGGTATGGGGAGAGGCGCAGGCCCGCTGCCCTGTGGCTCGGGACACAGGCGGAGTGGCCGAGAGGGTCTGTACGCTGGACTCGCTGTTGGGGGCTGAGGGGCTTTCTGGCCAGGGGTGGGGGGAGAGACCTCTACCCAAACATCATACTGGGGCCTCTTGTGGCTGGGAGTGGCGGCCGGGTCTGCGATAAAATAGGGTGTGCAAAGCGGCGTTGGCACTCCACCTGGGCAGGGAATGGGGTAGGGATGGGGGTGGGTGGGGCTGGGGTCAGGCCTTAACTTAGTCCTAGGGTAGGTCAGCCGGGGCCAGACTGCTTGGGTCTTCGGGGTCTGGGTAAGGAGTTGGTGTTATTCTAAGGCAGCGGGTCTCAACCTTCCTCATGCTGCCGCGACCCTTTCATACAGCTCCTCACGGTGTGGTGACCCCCAACCATAAAATTATTTTCGTTGCTACTTCATCACTGTCATTTTGCTACTGTTAGGAATCATAATGTAAATGTCTGATAGGCAGGATGTCTTAGGCGACCCCTGTAAGAAGGTCATTCGACCCCCAAAGGGGCCGCGACCCACAGATTGAGAACCGCTGTTCTAAGGGAAAGAGGAGCAGCTGAGAACTTTATCTTTTGAAAAATATATTCCTATTGAGTTTAGAGAGGAAGGGAGAGAGAGCGAGAAACATCAACTATGACGACGAGCGAGAATCATCTATCAGCTGCCTCCCACACCCCCCACACCGGAGATGGAGCCCCCGCCCCACGGACATAGACCCTGACCGTGACTTCCTGCCTGGGTCGTAGGCCGATGCTCAACCACTGAGCAACACAGTCCCGGCGAGCAGCCGAGAGCTCAGAAGCAGGAAGTCCTGCGATGAGGTGTGCGTTTTGAAAAGCCCTCGCCGGCGGCTGGCGGGGGAAATGAACTCACGGTGGTGGCTCGAGGGGCCTGTCCTGGTCGTTCGGGGAGCAGCGGTGACGAGGTTCGTGCGTGAGTTGTTTAGGGGACAGCGGGTAGGATCTGACAGATGTGGGGTGCGGGAGGGGGAGGCAGGGGCCGTCTTGGCTCTCCCTGAGGGTCTCAGCAGCAGGACACAAGCTACCCATTCCAATGGGGTGAATGGTGAGAGCTGAGGAAATGGGGGGACGGGCAGCGTAGAAAGGTGGGGGGGCAGTGTGAGGGTAGACAGTGCAGCGACTCAAGGTCGAAGGTGCACGGAGACCCTCCTGTCCTGGCTGAGGACAGAGTGGTCACTGCCGCCCCAGAGGGGGGCATGGCCGTGCTCTGCCGAGGGGGACCCTGCAGGGAGGGGGCTGGGAGAGTGAACGGGGCTCGCTGTCCCACTGCCCTGCACTCCCCACCCCTAGAGGTCAGAGGGCCAGGAGCCCAGTGGTGTCACTCCTGTGGGGCAGCGGGCAGGGCCCAGAGCGGCGGGGAGTGAGTTTGGGGATACTCCCTGCTAATAGTAGGTAACCCTGCAGGGCAGGAAGGAGTGGCGCTCTCTGGGGGGCACGCCAGGCATTACAGATGTTGGGGTGCCCCCCTTCGGGGCTCTCCCCAGGTCCTGAAGGTTCCTGGGACCCCTGCCTCTAAGCAGGTGGGCTGTCCAGGTCCAGAGGCATCCGCTCCGGGCCCCGCCGACCCCTGCGTGCACCCCTCTCAGCCGGAAGGAAGCGGGCAGCCCGAGAGGCCTCCAGAGCCTTCCACCCGCGGCGGTGACTCAGCGTGAGCGCCCGGGTGGGCGTGGGACGGGAGGAGACCTCCCCACACACACAGACACACCCACAGACACACACAGACACACACAGACAGACACACACACACACAGACATACAGCGCTAATTCTGTCCGGGCCGGCGGCCAGGCGTGCCTCGGGAACCGCCGCTGGCGCTGTGTGGTTTCGGGGTCTCAGGGTGCCTCTGAGCTGGGGACCCGGGACTGGAGCCCTGAGGTCTTTCCTGGAGCCACCTGGGGGTGGGGGGCTGGGAGGCCCCTTTTCTCTGTCCCGAAGGGTGAGACGTTAGGGAGGGACCAGGCGGGAACCAGGGCAGGGAGCAAAGGCAGCCGGACCCACAGTCAGCGGCCCGGCCTGGGGGTCTCGGGGACGTTGCTGGGGAGAGACGGACAGCTGGGACCGGGAGGGGATGGGGGGACGTTGCTGGGGAGAGACGGACAGCTGGGACCGGGAGGGGATGGGGGGACTTTGCTGGGGAGAGACGGACAGATGGGACCCGGAGAGGGGTGTCCGGAAGGCCCTGGAACGTCTCCACCGCTGGCCCAGGCTGTGCTCTTGGACCAGTAGGAACAGCAAAGGGGTCAGGGAGTCTGGTTCACATCCGGAGCGGATGCTGAAGGCTGTGTGCGCCTGGCTCCCCCCTTCGCCCGTTCCCCGCCTCTCTGAGCGTGCTCCTGCTCCACCTGGGCATGGAGGATGCACAGGGCAGAGGCCTCAGGGTGGCAGGTGCCAGGCAGCGTGTCCCAGGCTCTGGGGACGTGCCCGCCTCAGCCAGGACAGCCCAGGCTCCTCTTCTGTGTGGCTCAGGGAGGTTCACGGGCTCCCTGGTGACCTCAGTTTCCCCAGCTCCAAGGGGGATGCCCCTCCGAGCGGCCTCTCAGCCCCTCAAAGACTTTCGGAGGCCCGGACACACGGAGGAGGGACACCGTGCTGCTGTCAGGGTGGGCTGGGGGCGGGGGTCAGAGGGAACCGGAGCCAGGCCACACACTGGGGGAGAGCCTCCGGGTTCCCCGAAGGTTCCCACGCCCACGGCTGGCGGATGGTGGGGAGGCAAGGAGGGACAGAGAGAGAGAGAGAGAGAGAGAGAGAGAGAGAACGAGACACCTGGAGAGAGAGGCATGCATGGAAATCGGAAAGAGAAGCAGAGACAAGAGACAGAGGGAGCAACATGGGACAGACTGACAGGGACAGACAGGGACAGACAGCTACGGTCAGGGCGGGGGGAGCGAGCGAGTCCTTTGCAGCCTCAGGGTGCCCACCACCTGGCTAAAAGGTCTGGGCAGTGACCCAGAGAGGCAGCACCAGGCACACCTCTGCCGCTCAGATGCCTCTCAGCCCTGCGTCCCCGGAGCCTGAGGGCCCTGGGCAGGCGGGCAGGCCGCCACCGCCGCCGGAGGAGGTGGGGCCCTGTAGTCGCCAGGACCTGGGTTCAAGTCCCCGCCCACGAGGTGAGTGACCTCGGGCGAGGGACCCCGCCCCCTGTGTAGACTGGTACCGATGCCAGCGACCTTGCAGGAGCAGGGGGAGGCCCTGGCGGCCACAGGGTGCCTGCCGCTCGCCAGCCTCTTCTGGAGGGCCAAGGAGCCATGGGCTGCCCACGTCCTGGAAGGAAGGACGAGTGGATGGCACGCTCCCCAGAGTTTCTGGGTCGAGACGCATTCCCATTCAGGCCGCTAACTAGATGCTGAGGGGTTTGAGGACCAATCCTAGGGACCTGGGAGCCTGGCCTTGGCCCGTCCGCCAAAGGCACCCCCGGAGCCCTTCCAGAAGGATCTCCTGGAGCAGTGGTTCTCAACCTTCCTAAGGCCTCGACCCTTTAATACCGTTCCTCATGTGGTGGTGACCCCCACCCATAAAATTATTTTCGTTGCTACTTCATAGCTGTAATTTTGCTACTGTTAATGAATCGTAATTCAAATATCTGTGTTTTCTGATGGTCTTAGGCGACCCCTGTCAAAGGGTCATTTGACCCCCAAATGGGTCGCGACCCACAGGTTGAGAACCGCTGTCCTGGAGGCTCCTGGGAGGTTCCCCGGGGCAAAGACCAGGGGATTCTAGAACATTGCGAGTCCAGTGTCGGACAAGGACAGAGAGTGGGTCTGGCCGTTCAGCAGGTGCCGAGCTTCCTCTTCGGTTCAGAAGGACCGAGAGGATCCGCCTGGCTTACGTGAGCTGGCTGTGTGACCTGGGGCCCCTCACTGACCCTCTCTGGGCCTCCTCGGTTTCCTGGTTCGTCACGGTGCTTGGGACCGAGCCTGGCCAGCAGACATGGCTGCTTAACAAAAATTCAGCAGAGGACATCTGTCTCAGCTTTTCGCTCTCGGCGGTGGGCGGACCAGATGTGACCTTGAGCCCCCTGTCCACCCCTCCCCCGGCAAGGGTCTGCGGGGGTGTGGGCAGGGTGGGGCCCTCGGCCGCAGGACCTTCTGCCTGGTGACCATCTGGTCCCTGGCAGGGGTGAGGCTGGCCAAACAGGGGCCAGGGCCTGGGCCACCTCCAACCGGGCTGATGATGGGTGACTTCCTTGGTTCCTTCAAGTTCACTCCCCGCCTGATGAGAGAGGAGGTTGTGAGGAGGTGGTGGTGGTGGTGGTGGGGGGGGGGGCTGGGCAAGGTGGGGGTGCTTGCTGAGCTCTGGGCCTGCCCAGTGGGGCTTCATCAGGGATTCAGTGACCCAAGCAACTGCCCCAAACAGGACCCCAGGCAGGGGTTTGGGGTGTCCGTCTGTTTGCTTTGGGCTTTTGTGGACCTCGGAGGGGGAAGGGAGGGCTGATATAATGACATCCCTCTGTCCATCTCCCTCTGCCTCACCGCCGGCCAGAGGAGCCCCGCCCTGGTCTTATTTCCTTTCTTCGCGGCTCCGATTTCCTTTTAGCCCTGCGCTCTACGCCCCCTCCTCCCATTTCCGCTCCCACAGAACTGCTCAAATTGGTTCAGTGTGTATCCTAATTGGTTCAATGTGCATCTTGTGATTCCACCATGCTCTTGCCAAAAAAAAAACAAACAAAAAAAACAAGGATCAAAAAGCAGTGCATACTGTTCTGTGCGTGTGGCTGCTTTTGCAGGCCTGTTTCCAGGGGACTCGGGGCTGGGCGGGCAGGTGGCTTCAGGAGGCTTGCATTCCGCCTGGCGGTGGGCGCCCTAGATAATCTGTCACTTCTAATTCGCCCGCCCCCCTCTCTTCCAGCCCCGGAGGGCATTCGGGGTGTGGGGGATGGAAGGTGGGTACATGGGATAACTCTGCCCTATTTTTGCAACTTCTTGTGAGTCTGTACTTATTTCCAAGTAAAGATATATATATAAAAATAGAGTCACAAAAAGGGAGGAGTCTAGAGATTGTCTCCCTCCCAGCCCTGATTCCAGAAGCTCATCTTTTCCACGTTAGCGCATCCTCTCTGCCGCCCTGGAGAGCTGGTTTCAACCCTATCTCACAGGCCAGGCAGAGGGACCCCACTGGTGCAGGAATTTGTGCACCAGGCCTCTAGTTCTATCTAATAAAGGAGTAATATGCAAATTGACCATACCTCTGCTACACCCACAAGCCACGCCTGCAAGTCACGCCTATCAGCCAATCAGAGCAAGTATGCAAATTAACCCAACCAAGATGGCTACGGCCACAGAGAGAGCAGGAGGGAGGCCTGGGTTGCCCCTGGCAGTGGAGGAAGCCAAGCTTTCCACATACCCTGCCCGGCCTAGATCTCCATTCCAGGTTACAAAGTTTCAATTACAGAAGATAAATAAATCCCAGATACCAGGGCCTCCACTTGGGTCGTTGGGGGTCATGGCCAGCCTGCAAACCACCACAGGCCCCTTGCCCAGGCTACCCCATACCCCAAGGGAACACCCACCCTGATCCATGACACCCTTCAGGGCAAACCAGCTGGCCCCCACCGGTACAGCAGGCCTCTATCCTATCTAATAAAAGAGTAATATGCAGATTAACCATCATTTTAACACACAAGATGACTGCCCACATGTGGTCAAAAGATCCTGCCCCCATGTGGACACAAGATGGCCCCCACAAAATGGACAGCAGGGGAAGGCAGTTGGGAGGGACCAGGCCTGCAAGGGAGGGCAGTTGGGGGTGATCAAGCCTGCAGGGGAAAGTAGTTAGGGGTGACTAGTCCCGCAGGGGAGGGAAGGTAGGGGTAAACAGGCTGGCAGGGGAGTTGTTAGGGAGTGATCAGGCTGGTAGGCAGAAGCAGTTAGGGGCAATCAGGAAGGCAGGCAGGCGAACAGTTGGGAGCCAGCAGTCCTGGATTGTGAGAGGGTTGTCCAACTGCCCTCTTAGGCCTGATCCTACCTGGATCGAGCCTAAACAGGCAGTTGAACATCCCTCAAGGGATCCCAATTGAAGTGGGAGCAGGGTGGGCTGAAGGACACCTCCCTCCACCACTCCACCCCCCCGGGCATGAATTTTGTGCACTGGGCCTCCAGTTTATTATAAGGAACTAAAAACCAATATCAAGTGTAATAGCTATAGACATAAAGACCAACCCAAACCAATGCAAAAACCTGCAGACCAGCAGGGTCAGTGGAATTGCTGCTGTTGACCTGCAAATGTGATCCAGAGCTTCCTCGTGGCCACATCAAAGAGGGAAATGTGACCTGAGTTTTCAAGAATGAGGAAGCAGCCCCGTTCCGCAGGGGAAGCAATGGTGTTCCCTACCCTGCATTCTCAAGGGCACTTCTCCCTGAGAAGGGGGCTTCCTAAGGGCACTCCAAGAGAGCAGGGGGCATTGCCTTGACCAGGTGTGGTTCTCATAGAGCCTTTCAGGAAAGGTGAGGTGGCTCGGGGAGGGCAGCTCCATGGGGGATCAGGGATGTGAGGGAGGTCTGGGCTCTCAGAGTGCCAGGCTGAGGCTCTGAGGATTGGGGGAGACAGGATGGAGGACCCCCGAGCCATCGGGGAAACAAAGGGAGCATGAGACTTGCAAGTCGGGTTCCGGAGTCAGATTTCCCAGCTGGGTGGCCTCTGGCAAGTTGCTTCACCTCTCTGAGCCTCAGTTTTCTTACCTGCAAACGAGGGTCCTTGCAGGGTGGTCTGCAGCATTGCATGGAGTCTTGCACTGCCGTGTTTGGCAGATAGTGAACAGTCAAATAAACGTCACCTATGTGTATACCTATGTTATCCTCTAGAGCAGCAGTTCTCAACCTGTGGGTCACGACCCCTTTGGGGGTCGAAGGATCCTTTCACAGGGGTCGCCTAAGACCATCGGAAAATGCAGATATTTACATCACGATGCATCACAGTAGCAAAATTTCATGGTTGGGGGTCACCACCACATGAGGAACTGTATGCAAGGGTCGAGGCCTTAGGAAGGTTGAGAACCACTGCTATAGAGTCTAGAAGAAGAGAGGAATATGCTAATTATCCGTTAAGCTGTGAGGTATAACAACTGACCGACTATGTAATGACGGGATCACGGATCTGCAGGAGGGTGGGGCAGCGAACTACAAGCAGGCAGCGGAGAGCTACAGGAGGGGGCAGGGCAGCAAGCTATGAGGGGGGGAGGGCAGGGGGAGTTACAGGAGGCTGGCAGAGAGCTACTGGCACATGGATCCGTGCACAGGACTACTAGTATATATATATATAGTTATAGATGCTTTTTTCATGAACTACCTGGTTGTGAGGGATTAAGAAATGTGAATAACTAGAACAGTGGTTCTCAACCTTCCTAATGCTGCGACCCTTTAATACAGCTCCTCATGTTGTGGTGACCCCCAACCATAACATTATTGCTACTTCATAACTGTAATTTTGCCACTGTTATGAATCATAATGTAAGTATCTGTTTTCCGATGGTCTTAGGCGACCCCTGTGAAAGTGTCGTTCGACCCCCAAAGGGGGTGGCTGTGGGGACAGACTAGAGGCCAAATGCAAACTTGTGACTGGGGTCCCCGTCCAGGGAGAGCCGAGGGACTGGGGTGTATGTGTGTGTGTGGGAGGGAGGGAGGTAACGGGGGGAGACACATACCAACTGGGGACACTGACTCACTCTGTTCTCAGGAGGAGGCGGGAGGGGGGAGCGGGTAGACATGCCCAGAAGATGTCAGCGCCACCCCGTGCCGGCCCAGCCTGGCCCCCATTCAAAGATGGAAAGAGGTGACCCCTGACCCCGAGCTGCTCCCAGCCCAGCCGGAGAGCCAGACATGACGTCACCCATGTCCCCAGAGCGTCTCCGCAGATGCTGCGGCTCCAAGTCCTTGGTCCTGAGTCCCCGTTCCTTTCCATCCTCCTCCAGAGGCTCAGACACCCCCGCCCCCCCACCCCCAGCCCGACTTGTCAAACAGGGGAGCATGCTGGGAGGTGGCGCCCACCCTCCTCCCTCCTTCTACCATCTTTTTTGTTGATGGTGTTGCTAATCCTCAGCCGAGGACATTTTTCTGTTGATCTTAGAGAGGGTGGGAGGGAGGGAGGGAGGGGGAGAGACACACAGAGAGAAACAGCGATGGGAGAGAGACCCATCGATTGGCTGCCTCCCACACGATCCCTGTCCGGGGATGGAGCCTGCAAGGGAGGCACAGGCCCTGGACCAGAATCAAACCCGGGACACTTCGGTTCGGTAAGCCGAGGACGCTCTATCCACAGAGCCAAACCAGCGAGGGCTCCTTCGGTCGTCTTAGACTTGTTTTTAAAGCTCAGCTAATGGGTTAAAACTGGAGCCTCCTGGGACCTGAGGACATTCCGGCTCCCAGGCCGGGGAGCACCCCTCCTCGGCCCGGGAGCACTACTTCTGCCTGTGAGCTCCGTGGAGGCCCCTCCTTCCAGCCTGGAGCGTGGAGGTGAAGGCCGGATCGAGGGCCGCCTTCTGGCCAGAAAAGAGCCATTGCTTTGTGCCGGGGGCCTGCACAGCCAGGCCCAGGGGATGTGGACAGACCAGGATCTGGGGGCAGCCTGGCGCCACAGGAAGAGCCTGGTGCTGCAGACGGAGCTCTGATCCTGGCCCTGCCACCTCCTGCCTGCAGGAGGCCTGGGGACCGGTTACTGGGTACCTCTGCAATTTGCTCCCAGCTTTGCAGAGTGGATGGACACCCCGGCTCCAATAGGGAGCCCCTGGAGCCCAGAGTTCTCTGTGGAATTTGACCAGTAGCTTTTGTTTAATAAAATCAGAGGCAATGAAATGTAACCTCTAGGCCATTGAGGGACCGGCGATGAATTTAGAGGGAGGGAGGCTGGAGCGATGGGTCATGAAGAAGCGCCGATTGGCAGTCTCGCTAGGCTCAGCATCCACCTGCTTGAAGCTCATTGGTCAAGATGGGAGGAGCCGTCGTGGTGGGAGGTGCAGGGATTTTGGGGCGCCTGGGTCCCTGGGTTCAAATTCCAGCTCAGCTGCTGGTCAGCGAAGTCACCTCAGGCTCGGTGCTTCACCTCTATGCACCCCCAATTTCTTTTCCATGGATCGGGAGTGACGTCAAGAGGTCCTTTCTTGGAGCGCACCAGCGCCATGGCTCTGGGACCAGGACCCAGCGGCCGCCTCCTCTTCTCCCTGCAGGTGTTTCCAGCTGTGCCCGGAGACAGACTGACTGTCCGAGGACCCCGTCCGCAGAGCTCTGGACACCTGGACCGTGAACGGTGAGCGACTCTTGGGGTCTGAGCTCCTACCTCCAAAGGGTGCCACTGGGGTCCACTGACAATGCGGGGGCACCCAAGTCCCCTGGGTCTTGGGGACGTGGCTGGGACCGCGTTCACGGCCCTGGGCACCTCTCCTTCACCGCACTTAGCGTCGTCACTCCCTGTTTCTCCACGGCCATGGGATGGCGGATGCATGTTTGTCTCCCTCACTAGACCGTAAGGGGGAGAGGGGAGGGTTCCAGAGAGGCAGCCAACCACGGCTGTCCAGAGGCTAGATCCCGAAGTTGGGTTCACTCTCAGTTGCATGGCCTCAGAGCAATCACTTAAGCTCTCGGTGCCTCGGTGGCCTCCTCTGCCATAGGGGGGTTCATGGCCCATCTACCTCGCTGAGCTTTGGCAAGGATGAAGAGCACTTGCATATGACAAGGCTTCAGGATAGTCCCCGGTGTGCAGGAGGTGCTGGCTGGCTATGGGTTAAGCCAGTGGTTGGCAAACTCCTCCATTAGCCAACAGAGCCAAGTATCAACAGGACAACGATTGAAATATCTTCTGAGAGCCAAATTTTTTTTTGTGTGTGTGTGTGTAGGAAATATTTTTCTTTCTTTCTTTTTATTAATGTGTTACATGTATACATATCTTACCATTGCCCCCCCAAAGTCTTCTGTCCATTGGTTTTGCTTATATGCATGAACACAAGTCCTTTGGTTGACCTCTTATCTCCCCCGCCTCTCCCTAACCTTCCCGCTGTAATGTGACAGTCTGTTGGATGCTTGACTGCCTCTGTCTCTATCCTTTTGTTCATCGGTTCATAATGTTCTTTATGATCCACCGATGAGTGAGATCATGTGGTGCTTCTCCTTCCTTGACTGGCTTATTTCACTTAGCCTAAGGCCTGAGAGCCACATTTTTTTAAACTTAAACTCCTTCTAACGCCACTTCTCCAAAAATAGACTCTTCCAGGCCGTGGTGTTTCGTGGAAGAGCCACCCTCCAGGGGCCAAAGAGCCGCCCGTGGCTCGCAGTTTGCCGACCCCTGGGTTAAGTAAATAAAATAGCAAGATGGGAAGCAGTTATGCTAAGGCGCCGGCCTTGTGCCTGGCCAGGGAGAAGCCAGGTCGGGCTTGCTGATACCGGTTGGGCCTCCTGAAGGCAGTTCTGGTACTCTGGTTCCTCTCTTGACCCCCGGCCGGCGGTCTCCCCTCTGCAGAGCATGGATGGCGAGGATTACAACGCCTCCTACTGGTACGAGGACGAGTACCCTGAGGGCTCGGAGGCCATCGTGATCCTGGAGGAGTTCCCGCCGCCGGAAAGCGGGGTGGTCAGGATCTTCCTGGTGGCGGTCTACAGCGTCATCTGCTGCCTGGGCATCCTGGGCAACGGCTTGGTCATCTTCATCGCCGCCTTCAAGGTGAAGAAGACGGTGAACACCATCTGGTTCGTCAACCTGGCCGTGGCCGACTTCCTGTTCAACCTCTTCCTGCCCTTCCACATCGCGTACGTGGCGCTGGGCTACCACT